>JAAAKQ030083884.1:0-11032 GCA_010016005.3 Zanna intricata | reverse complement strand
CGATTTTTACTTGAGAAACGAAGATCGTGGAATACCAAAAAAGTTTGAAGACAGCGAATTGCAAGCATTGTTGGATTTGGATGTCACTGAAATGCAACAACAACTAACAGATTAATTAAATGTAACATGAGAAGTCGTCTCCATATATTTTAAGCCATAGGAAAGATCCAGAAGTTGAGAAAATGGGTATCACAATAATTGAATAAAAGACAGCAAGAAAACCGAAAATCCACTTCTGAAAAGCTGCTTGCAGTATACAAAAGAAAGTAGTTTCTCCATCGAATTGTGACAGTTAATGTAAAGTGTATATATATTTAGAATCTTAAGTGTAAAAGATCATGGGTAACTCCAGGCAAATCATCAACATCGATTGCAAGGTCACAAATCGCTATGGAAAGAAGATAATTCTCTGTGTTTGGTGGGGTCAGAAGGGTTTGATTTATTATGAGCTGCTAAAACCTGGTGAAACTGTTAATACTGAATGCTACCAACAACAAATTATTGATTTGAATTAAGCTTTCCATTAAAAACGATCAGAATATCAATAAAGGCAACAGAAAGTGATTTTTCTTCACAATAATGCACCATCACGTACAGCAAAATTGGTCAAGGAAACGATTGAGGCGTTCAGTTGGAAAGTACTTTTGCATACAGCTTACTCACCAAACTTTGCTCCGACTACTATTTATTTGCATCGATGGGACACGCACTTGCTGAGCAGCGCTTCACTTCTTACGAAAGTGTACGAAAATGGCTCAATGACTGGTTTGCCTTAAAAGAGCAACAGCTTTTTTGGTGTGGCATCCATATGTTGTCAGAGAGATGGAAACAATGTATAGCTAGCGATGGACAATATTTTGAATAACATTTTTTTTATCATTTTCATACAGTAAACGTGTATTTTGTATACAAAAATTCCGGTTTCATATTTACATATTTGGTAAGCAATTGTCTACATGTATAAAAATATTTTCTAAAATATAAATTTAATAGCAGAGGGTGTATTTCATTTACAATAACTTACTACATAATCGCATGAAAATATTCATAATTGATAAACAATTATATAATAAGGATAAGTAACCAATAAAAGAAAGTAATAAATAAATAAACTTCTTATGAATAAGAAATCCAAAAATTTATCTGCATAAATCAGAAAAATGGTTACATCTAGATAATTTATCAAAATTGTTTATAAACTATTTAACAAGTCATTACTTTACATTTCTCTATTAATAGTAAGATTGTAATATATACACTATTGAGAAAAAGTTATTTATAAAGTGCAAGTGGAAATTTTATACTTTTACTTTCCTAGACTATTTATGACTATTCTTTAAAATAATTCATTAAGAATTCATTTTTTTTTTTTTAAAATAAATGTAGGTTTTTGTATTTCAATATATTTATATTATATTTTAACAGTGTAAAGAGATAAAACAGTACATTAATGAGGAAAAAGATTGATTTCAGAAAAAAAGGGCAAAGTAGAACCAGTCTAAACTTCAAAATAATAATTACGGTCTTTTCAAAACTGTAACGATACTCTAGAAGGTGTTGTCCACATGATGACAGAAAAATTCTGCAAACATACTTCGAAAACTCTTTGTTTTCCATCTGTCTCTCTGATCTTTTATTATTTTTTTATGGAAATTTATTTTTTAAACATGATCTGGTTTTTTTTTAGTGAAACTTGGAACATAGATTTGAACTATTATTCTTTGTTTTTGACTTATGCTTCAAATTTCAAACGGTTGGACTGTTAATTTTTATATCATTAATAATCTAAATGATACCATATTTGTTAATAAATATAAGTTCAATTAATTTGTGGCAGAATCTAAAGAAATGATTCTATCATTTTTTTTTTAAATTTATAATAAGAAATAAATAGTACCAACTATTATTTTCTTTTATGGAAGTTGATTTAAATAAAAAAATAAATGTAATATTTTAGAAACACTAAAAGTAATTGCTTTTAGGATATACTAATATATCCTTGACTAGCTTATCAAGGCTTGCTTAGCTTGCCCTTCCTGTCTAGCCAACTCTGCTCATCTGGATCCTCACTGTGTTCATTATCTTCATGCTTGTAAGAAAAATACTGATAAATAATAATTAAATCCAGTTCAATTTATAAAAACTATCAGTGTATTATAATTTCTTCATGGTATCAACATGATCAGCACAGGACTCACAACTTTGAGCGATCTCAAGTATGCATATTTCAGAATAGACGGACCCAATCTTAAAAATAATAGTTATAGCAGATTACCTGTCCTTCATTGGGGTAAAACTATTTTGCATGATTCGTAGCATTACTTGACAAATACGACAAGTTGGTGACCGTATTTTGTTTCTTATTTCTTATTTTATGTTTCTTAATCAAGTCACTGGAGGCAGGAGGAGCCGTTCCTGGTTCACATGTAGTAATAATGACAATGGCTGTATTAGTTGAGCCACTGTGCTGTTCACTATTTCACCATCGCACCTTTAAACCTGCTTTTCTTGAAAACTGTAAGAGATATTGAAAAAGATTTCAAATAATGCAAACAGTCTCTGAATTTAGTTTGATTAATGGTTTCACCATAGTAAAGTTGAATTGAACATGAGCGAGGAATTTTTTTCTGGTTTCTTCTTTTTTTTTTTTTGTTGTGGATGTTTTCACATTGTCGGCGGCTGGAACAAACATATCATAAATGATATTGCAAAAAAAAAAAATTTACAGCTTAGTATTATAGCTAACATATTAAGAATTTAAAACTAATACTGCAGTTATAATATTAAAAATATAATAATTATAAAAATAATTTTAAATTATTTAAAAAATAACAGTAAACATAAAACATATAAAATTTAAATAAACATAAATAAGATTTAACGGAATCCAGAAGTAGTATAAAGGTCCCCTTTTCATATACCAATAATTAAAGAACCAAAATTAAAATAAAAACGATTTGCTCTAGAATAAAATAAATAACACAGATATAAGAAATGAATTAAGTTGATCGTCGGTGTCACATGACAAATTATATTAAATTTTACTAAACATGTTGATAACCATATGAATAACATTACCCCAGTCTAAAACATTTTTATTATTGCCTAGGATACAGCAAATGTTTTTCTATAATTTAAATTTACAGTGCAAGGCTGCATAACATGTAATAGCGTAACAGCAGTAGTTCTATGTACTGTGCAGCTGTAAAAACTATCTTCATGTAAAATTCCAGCTTGATTAGTTGAGTTGAAATTGAGCAAAAATTCTGTCGATTTTTGTATGAAAGAGTAATAGACTGAAACTAAATATCAGAAACTGCTAGATTTTTATGTAAATATCATATGCATGAGTATATCCTTAATTATTATTTTTAGGAATGATTTTCTTTATTTTTGCTTGACAAATTATATCTTTGAGTTTCGCTTCAAAATTCTTAGCTACTGTTTTTGTTATACAAACAACAAAACATTGTAAAATATAAAGAAATAAACCTTAACTATAAAGTTGTATATGATTAATTGAAGATGATTATTTTTTAATTTTGCCTTTTTTTAGTTCTTTATAGAAAGTTGTTATCTTTATATCATATAAGGTAAAACAATGCAGTGAAGATCAAAAAGTAGCTTGTACAACGCTACAAATGTTGAGTTATACGGTTATGAGCAGTGAAATTGCATCTGAAATTCAAGCAAAGTTAAAAGGATACTAAGAGTTTTAAAGGGTCTCTTATTAGAAAATTATAGGACAACTTAAACTTCTAATGGCTTACTTCCTTCCTTTGGCCCAGAATTTGATTATAATCTGCTGTTTCTTATTCTCTCTCTCTTTCTGTTTAGTCTCTGGAACTACTGTATGGAATTACCTCAGAGGATGAATGAGGAATGATGTGTATGAATGTAAATGAAGTGTAGTCTTGTCCAATCTCAGGTCAACCACTCCTAAGAAGTGTTATCAATAGAAACCTGACCACCAAAGAACACCGGTATCTACGATCTATTATTCAAATCCGTATAAAAATAACTACCTAACTATGGATTTGAACCTCAGAACTCTCAACTTCGAAATCAGCTAATTTGCGATGTCACATTAACCACTAGACCAGTCTGGTTGGCTGCTGTTTCTTACTCTCTCTCTCTCTCTTCTTATGTTTAGCCTCCGGAATTAACATTAGCTTTCTTCACTCTTTCACTGGTAATAAACTGTTTGGCTGATAACATAGAGCGGAGTAAATGATTAAGAGTAATCTTGCCGATCTCCTTAGTACTGCTTTCATCGTGCTATGTTGCAGTATGTAATTATTAACAAATCATATTTGAATTCCCTCTGTATTGTTAAAAAAGTGTAAATTTTAATATTATGTTATTCAACATTAAAATGTTTGTTCATAAATATTACGTTATGAAAATACTGCCAAATAATATGTGTCTTATTTGATTTCTTTTTGTCAGGTGAATGTTGTTGTAATGCGTGGTTTTAATGACGATGAAATTTTAGATTTTGTAGAATTTACAAAAGATAGGGAAGTTGATGTAAGATTTATAGAGTATATGCCATTTACTGGTAATAAATGGAACGATACAAAAATGTATTCTTATAGAGAAATGTTAAATTTGATTAATGAAAAATATCAGCTTTTAACAAAATTGAATGATCATGATAATGATACATCAAAGGTAAATAAATTTTATATTTTTATATTATTTTCTTATTGAAAAAAATTTCTTTTAACAATTGTTTTTCATTTGTTAATAGTATAACTTTAAAATTATATGTAAATTCATCAGTACTATCAGTAGTTGTTTGTAAAACAAGATAGATTTCTTTAATAATAAATTAAATACATCTGTCTATAGAGTTCTCATTGTGTCACGTATAAGTATTGAATTGTTGTGATGTAATATACCTCATTAAATATTCAAAATTTAAAAATAGATTTTTTAAAATATAATAACCTTCCATTAGATTTGTGTTAAATGTGAAGCAAATAAAATAATATTGGTTGGTTTTTATATCAATTTATTCATCATTAATAATATATATGTTTAATGTTATGTATGAATTAAGTGAATAAACATTTTATTGAAATTAGCAACTAAATACACATTAACATTACATAAATAATATTATGAACACTCCATAGATAACTACTGCTTCATTGTTTATATGGAAGGATCAAGGAAAGCTATAAGAACAGCAATAAGAATTTAGTTTGGTTTGATCACCATCATAAATTACGAAAGTAATTATTAAAAAAAGGAAATAATTAAAGTTTGTATTGACTTATAAAACAAAGTAAGATAATAGATAATAATAATAATTTGTACCTTAAACATCTTGTATGTGAAAAGAATATGTTCATCATTTTTTTTTTTTATTAATAAATATTATCTTTGAATATCAAAGTATATATTTTTTGTTTTGTTTTTCTTTTGGTAGGCTTTTAAGGTACCTGGTTATAAAGGACAGATCGGTTTCATAACATCAATGAGTGAACATTTTTGTGGTTCTTGTAATCGTTTAAGACTTATGGCTGATGGCAGCTTAAAGGTTTGCCTATTTGGAAATGCAGAAATATCTTTAAGGTAAATTATATAAAATTATTTGTTAAGTAGGGTGTAGTTTCCATTTTGCTTAGTAATTGCACATTATTGAATTTTTTTTTGACTAATGAACTCACAATTATGTTTTAAATAATGATGTTAAATTGTTTAGAATTCTTCTTTTTCTTTAACTTTTACAGATGATATAAAATGAAAAACTTTATATGCACCCTTGCATTTTAAAATAGGTTGGTATTGAAACAAGAAGCTTAAAAAATCAAATAGCTATTGAAAAATTAGTTGATTTAAAAAAAAAAAAAAAAGAAAAAAAGAAGCTGTGAATCAGTACCTTACTATTAGAAAAAATTAAATTTACTTACCTTTTCACCCTTTATTTAATCTTCTATCCTTGCTAAAATATTTATGATATTTTATTAAATTTATACTGCTTTGTAAGTAAATTTTATTGTTGCTATACTATTCTGTGTGTTTAGAAAAAGTCAGTGTGCAGTATGCTTTAGAAGTGGTGCATTCTGTTCTTTCAATGTTACCTCGTTTGCCCTGTGGGTTTATTGGGTGTTGCTTAGTAATTGAATGTGCTTTGTTTTATTTTGTGTTTTTTCATTTATCAGAATCAATAGTTGCGAGAAACATAATGATGCTTTTGGTAGAGGAATGCATTTTTCTTACTGAACACGTATTTCGTGAATCTGACAAGTATGGTTTAGTGAAACACAAATTTTCTGAAAACTTTCAAATACTTCTATTTCCCACCACCATGCAGTTGGAACTCTCAGCAAAAAATTTTGGGCGTAGGCTCTGTTGAAGATACTGATTAAACAGAAATACTGATTAAGCAGAAGACTGATCAGACACTACAGCTAAAAGTCTGTCAAAGTCAACACTTAAGTTAGCACATCAGCAAGATATTGAACTTGCTGCTGCACATAAAGCTGTAAGAAAAGAACTGAAACTTTTCTGCTACAAGGTAATGCATGTTCAAAAACAGAGACTACAGTTCACTCCAAAAGACTAAATTATTTTCAATACTTTAAATGTTTTATTGACCAGAATTTTATAATATCCTTAACATTATGCTTTTTAAAGATGAAGAATGGTTTCTTCTGTGAGAGTACATTAATTCACAAAATACATGATTCTGGTTGGCAACTAACTCCTATGATTTACACAAACTATCTTTACAGGAAACAAAAATTTGGAATCTGGGTTGGTATGAGTAGAGCACGCATTGTGGGTCCAATCTTTTTTGAAAATATGGTTAATAGTGATCATTATTATGATGTTTTAATAAACTTCATTAGTCAATCAACAGAAGTGGAAATCAATCATGGTTGGTTCGCTGTTAGCGCACACAGCTAACAGGTCAATGACTTTTTAGGAAATGTCTTTGGTGAACGAACCATTTCAAGTGTTTTTGGCCTGCATGATCACCTGATCTGACTTCCCCTGGTGCAGTGAAAGAAGCAAAGTATTGTAACAGACCATGTATGATAGATGAACTAAAATCTGCAATAATAGCATATATACAAGAAATTCCAGTATATCAGCAGTTTAAAGTATTTGAAAACCAATTAAAACTTGTGCAGTGGATTGATGTTGGAGAAAATAATTTTCAGTACCTTTTATAAATTGTTCGAGTTATTGTAATATTTGTTTCTATAAATAATAAAATAAAAATACAAACTAATAATTAAGGAATTTTTATCATTACACTTCCATAATTCAAGCGACTTTCCGAATGCACTGTATTATAGGTAAAGTCGGATGGGTAGATCTGTTAACTGTTTTTATTTTTTGTTAGAGATGCACTGAGAAATGGTGTAAGTGAAGATGACTTATTAGCAATGATTGGTGCAGCTGTTAAAAGGAAAAAGAAACAACACGCTGGTATGTTGAATTATTGTTTATTTAATTTATGATTACATCCATTTTATTATTTAATTGTTTATTTAACTAAAGATGAAAGAAATTGAGTAAAGGTAACTGTCAAAAATAAGTATATTCTTTTACTGGAAATAAAAAGATGAAAAAGATGTTACAAAGTATTACTGTATACACATCTCATGAACATACTGGGTGCACAAAATTTTGATGGCTATTTTTAAGGCTATCATTAAAATTTTCATATTTTATTTTATTTTTTTTTGTTTTTAGTAAAAATATATTTTATTTTATAAAATATAAAAAATATTTAAAAAAGTAAAGTAATATTTTTTGCGTGTTTAAATAGATTAAACTATTTTTGGTATCAGTTTTTTACTAGAATTTAGTTTAAACAAAGCAAATTAATTATTAATTAGTCAACATAAATTCACATTCAACCATATCAATTTTCATTGTAAACTACTTTACATAAAACATCTATTATTTCATTAAAAAATCTGCGCAGTTTTATTATTTATTTAATTTAATATAAAATTATTTTAAAAATTTATTGTATGTAAACAATTAAAATTTGTTAAAATACAGTTAAGTTCATTTCTTATTACTTTTATATATTAATTTTCATTCTGATCCCATTTTAATTATATTTCATGAGTTTGTGCAAACGAGCAGTTTTAGATCTTTTTTAGATCTGTTGTTAAACGCATTAGAAACTGTTGAGTTGAGCTGAGCTGTTAAGAACAAGAGCAATCATTATTCTTCTTTCTTTGCTGTATAGATAGTTTCCATGTCGAACAAAAGGTAGAGTATTGCTTACAGGCCTGAGTATCATCTGTGCTTGGCATGCGATCATGCTCAATCATACATTTGGCTACAGTAAAAGAAATGCGAGATGCTTATTATTCTTTAGAATGGTTATGCCATTTTTAAGAGTCTCAGTAACCCATGTCAGGTTGCTTAACAACCATTTTTTTTACTGAACACCTAAACAAATATAAACTAACAAATATATTGCATGAATAATTAACAATTGCATATTAGATTGCATTAATTATTTTTCTTTTCAATTAATCTTAATAAAATGTTGAATGAATGATCATATTTTAACTTGATTTTTTTAAAATTATATAATATAAAAAAATAAATTTTATTCTTAAATTAATTAAAATTTAGGTTAAAATGTCTTTAGCGAATTAAAAAAACTTTATTAAAAGAAAACTTTTTTATTAATTTCTTTCTTAAATTATTTCATTAGCTGACTTCTGGACTGAAATTTAACTAAGTTTTTGAGTTTTCTTCAACAGTATAATATATTTTTCTATGCTTTTGAGTCCAGTTGTTTAACTAGTGAAAATTATTTTAAAAATAAACAAAAAATAATAAATAATACAGGTATTAAGTAAATTAAAAAGCTGTGTGGTGTGTGACAAGCCAGAAGTATGGAGAGTTGAGTATGCAAGCAGTGAGAGGAGTATATAGGTGATGTTGGGCGGGGCGGCATTCAGTTCTATAAAAGAGTTCAATAGATAATTTTGTGGCTATTTATTGAATTGGAACAATGGAATTTTTGTACAATGGAATATGATAATTTGCATGAAATTTGACAAAATAAAAAAAAGATATTACATATTTTTCTATATCAGGCAGTAACAGTTCAAAAGCTCCAAAACTATACACTGGATTATGTGGTGATTGATTTAGGTAAATACCTCTTTAAGTAATAAATACATTATAAAAATTAAAAACCATCACTGCCAAAAAATAAATAAATTGAAGAAAAAAAAAATTCAAACTGAAAAAAAAAGAAAACAAGGTATGGAAGTAAAGACTAAACATCATTATGCAGTGTTTAATTAAATAACATAATGGGTGATCAGTCAACTTCCTGACAGTTCTAATTTGTTTAAATATATTTTTTCATGTTGTAGAAATAGTAGGCATTTAATGATTAAAAGTTCTCACCAGGTCATACATCAATAAAAAAATTTTGTCCTTAAAAATATTTAAATGCAGTTGGGTAGCTCTTTAATAAAGAGTAATTACTGTATAGAGCTCTTTAATATTGGGCAATTACTATTCAGAGACCTCCCCTGACTGCATTAAATGAAAGAAAATTATTAATGTAATGGACACAGTTAAAAGTATGAAATGCCGGCCTCTGTGGCCGATGGTAGCATCTTGGTCTTTCATTCGGAGGTCCCGGGTTCAAATCCCGGTCAGGCATGGCATTTTTCACACACGCTACAATTTATTCATCTCATCCCTCTGAAGATATACTTAATTGTGGTTCGGGAAGTTAAAAAAAAAAAAAAATATGTATATTAATTTATATATATTATAAAAATAATATATATATAAATACAACCAAAAATTTATTTTTTAAAAATATTTTTAAATAAGTGTTATTTCACTTGAATAAATTGTAAATTTTATTGTGTCATTTTGAGAATGAATAATCAAACTTTAACCTGGTGTAAAGTTACAAGTACATGAATATTATTAATTGTTAGATAGCTTTAAAAGGAGTAGTTAGCATAAAGAACCTACTGTAAAGAATAAATAAATATTTTATTTTTATCTCTGCTTAATAATACATTGTACAGATCTTATCAGGAATGGGTAGATGTACTACTTCATAGATTAAAAAAGGAACTACCTAAGAAGGATCAGAGCAGCACATCTCAAAAAAAAAAAAAAACGTTAAAAGTCACTAAAGATTATATTGAGCTATATGAGCTCAAGCTTTGTAATACAAATAGTAAGACTTGTAATAAAGATGCAAATTCTGCCATTTTTTTATTATGTAAAAAATGTATATTTATACTGATTAATTACATTATAATTAACTATACTGATTACTTAAACACCTTTTTGTAATGTATAAAAATAATAATCAGATTTTCATTACGTAACAAATAATCACTTAAGTAATATTGCTTCTATAAAATGAAATTTTTTATTTTAAACAAACTGGCAGGCATATATTTTAAATTGATCGGCAATAATTTATTATAAAAAAATGGCAACAAAAAGATAATTCAATTTTTTTTTTAATTCATAGCTATTGTGTTGACTACATGAAAAAAGTCTGTTATCTATCTTATCTTGAAAAGTTGTTTTGTTTTTTTTAAATAAATCCCAATAAATATTATATTTCAGAATTTAAATATTCAGTGTATAAATAAAATAAATAAGATGTAAAATAAATTTATTAGAAGTTGAAATCTGGGCAAATAAATAGGATAACTTCTCTATAATGAAAAACCAAGGGTAAAGGATGAATCAAATCTAATTATTCTGATGGATAAATAAACAATAATAAAACAGCTAAGAACGATTTAGTTATTACAAGTCTACCTAAGAAATATAAATAATGTAGAAACATTTCCTAATGTTTTCTTTTCTTTTAAAATTTGTGAGGAACAGGTGGCACTCAAACAATTTTATTTACAAATCACTGCAGGTAAAAAAAAAAAGTGTTTTATTTACATTTGGGTTTTGTCCGAAAGATGTACGAGGGTAAGTCAATTATTATCCGCAATATAGTTATAAAATTTTATTGTAATCAAATAGGAAACTTACAAGT
>JAAAKQ030083883.1:2124-12419 GCA_010016005.3 Zanna intricata | reverse complement strand
TGCCTGGATTATCACAGAAATAGTATGATAAACCTTGATAAAATACAATCACTTATAAAATAAAATGTACTGAGAAATTTGATTAAAATTCATATTCCATGAAATGATAAAATGAAGATGCTAAGTGTATGAAATAATTAATTACAAAATAAATGATAATTCAGAAAGCATTACTGAAAATTAGTTGAGCACACACTTATCTGCATGTTTAATGGATGTGCAAAATTTATAAACTTTTTCTAATTAGTATTATTTAAAAATTCATTGACAGAGTAATACTTCCAACAAAAAAAACCTTTTATACTTACTTTAATTAAATTAAATTTATTAAGTAAATATTATTTACATAAATTTATTAAAAAAGATAACAGCAGTACCGGTATACAAAAAAAATTATAACAGATTTTGAAAATTACAGAAATACCGAGAATGTCTGAAAAAAAATTTTACGTGTCAGGGAGGGAGACTTACCTGCGTAATTCTAAAAAATCTGTTAAGAAGGCTGGCTGCGATCTAGCAATGCCGGTGATGGCATTGTGGAATGTTTTAAGAACCTCTAAAATATACGTCCATACCATTTACTGCTGTTAAAGACTTTGAAGCCTACTGATTTCGTGATCCAAACGTTGCGATATGAAGATGATGCGTAAAATATTATTTTGTTTAGTCAAATTTCACCTTACGGAAAATTTAAAACGCGTAATGCCCGCATCTGGGATCAGAAAATAAATCTAAAAACGTTCTTATAATACGAAAGGTAGTCCGCAAAATTAAATGTTTCCTGTGCAATATTCGGACGGCAAGTTCACGCACCGCTCATTTTCTCTGAAGCAAGCGTAACAGAAGTTGCTTATTTAGATATGCTGTGCATAACTCTTTACTCGACTGAAAGATGGGTCAGAAAAATTTGCTTGGCAAGATGGTGCGTCTCCTAACCAGCATAACTTTGTATGAGATTGGTTGAATGATGTTTTCTCCGACCGCTGGATACTTCGGAATGGACCCAGTGACAGAGTTTGTTTGCGATGGCCTTCCAAGATCCCATGTAACTCCTTGTAATTTTTTTCCTTTGGAGTTTTATAAAGGATTCTGTATATGCCTAAGCTGCTGACCCATCAAATTTGAGGCAAAGGATTTAAGGAGCTCTCGCTTT
Source organism: Zanna intricata (assembly GCA_010016005.3). Taxonomy (NCBI): domain Eukaryota; kingdom Metazoa; phylum Arthropoda; class Insecta; order Hemiptera; family Fulgoridae; genus Zanna; species Zanna intricata. Next base: position 11,266 of record JAAAKQ030083883.1, on the reverse strand, counting down.
CGTTATTCCAGACATGCTGGTTAAAGTACGGGACATATTCTCCTACGCGTTGGATGTGAAAGGTGCTTGCATTGAACACTTGTCGTAAAAACTGTAATTGTTATTTTTTCATTTTATTTGTGATTTATTACTGTAAGTGAAAGTTAAAAGATTTAACGGCTAAAAACCCCGATATTCTTTTCTGTAAAACAGTATGATTTTTTTACACCATGGTTCTTTCTTGCAAGCCCACCGAGCTAATCTATGGTTAACGCCACATCGCAAATCAGCGGATTTTGAAGTCGAGAGTTCTAAAGTTCAAACCCTAGTAAAGGTAGTTACTTTTATACGGATTTCAATACTCACCAAAGAACAACGGATCGTGGATACCGGTGTTCTTTGGTGGTTGGGTTTCAATTAACAATACTTCTCGGGAGTAGTCTACCTGAAATTGTACAAAACTACATTTTATTCACATTCATACACATCATCCTCATTCATTCTCTGAAGTAATAATACCTTATGGTTTTTCCAGAGGATAAACAGAAAAAAGAGAGGTTCTTTCTTCCAGCCTTTTTCTTATATTCTGTTGAATTATATGAAAATAGTTCTGCTAACTATTTTAATAGAGGTGGATATATTGCTAAGTTTTATAATTCTTTTTAACCCAAAAATAATTATTTTAACAAAGATTATACATTCATTAATATAAATAAAATATTAAGTTAACATTTCTAATTAACTAAACATTTTTTCTTGTCGATGATGAAAAAACTAAACATTGTCTACATGATCTTCACATTTAGGAAAAAAATAATGAGCCGATATCTTGAAAACCCATTCTGTCTTTTTTTTGTGAGATAATCGCCAAAGAGATAATATTGTTCTTCAGATAGGAATGTACATAACTATGACCTGCATTCGAATAATCCGTAAGAGATTTTATATTACTAAATACTTAAAAATATTTTATTATAAAAAAGTGGCTAATTTAATGAATATGTTAAATAAATCAAATCAAAACATTTTTAAACATTTGTTCTTGTGAATAAAAAAATTTACTTCATATTTTTATTTTAAACTGGATTAATGTCAGCAATTCTCATTATATTCTTTTTTTAAATAAGAAAATATAGGCCTTTTCATCGAGCCGACATCAAATAGAAACATTTAAAAGAAAAAGAAATAAAAAATCTTGTGGTAATTATCTCCTAGTTCATTCAAAACAAATTAAACGAACGAGTTCTTTTTCTTCTTTAATCAGCGGTCTTTTTATTATAACATTTAAAAGTATACAGCAGGTCATAAAATACATAATATTTTGTCATTAACTGGAGAAAAAAAAGAAGAACTAATCATAACTTATAAAAGCATAAATTACATTGAAATATGAAGATTTGATTTCATGTAACAATAGTTTTGAAAGTTTTGACAGAGTAATGTTCAATTCTTTACAACTGTTTATGTTGGCAATTTTCCAATATACACTTTGCATTCTTAACTAGAACTCTACGATATCTGCTGGTACATGTATGTCAACTAAACAGTGGAACCGATTCCTTATTATTATTATTTTTTTATACAACATTTAATGAATGAATCTCTTTGAATTGGACAAGTTCCAAAATAGATTTTCTTTTAAATAGCGTAACATAGTCACCTAATGAATGAATAAATAAATGGATTGTAATGAATATTAAATCAATTATGAACTGCTTCATGGATAATTTTAAAATTACAATAACAAAAAAGAAAACAAATAAAAATATCATCAACGTTTATATACGTATATCTTTAAACAAAACGGTTAGAAGGAAAAATAAGTAGAGGTGAAAGAAAAATCTTTAAATGTTAAAAAAAATATCAGATGAAAATTCACATCTTCAACCACGTTTTACGATGCATATGATCCAAATATTATTTTAAAACCAAATAAAATTTCGAAAGATATTTTTAAAAACCATTTGAAAATAATTTAAAAAACAATACAACACATTCAATTACGCGTATTTAAAAATATTTAAACAAAACAATACTTTTAAAAATGATTACGTTTTTATTCTTTTATTTAGTCTCATATTTTGTATTTGAATACGAGTAAATCCTGTATAAAATCTACAAATTAGAAAAACCTATAACCTATAGAAACCTTAAAGCTATAGAAAGCCTAATCAGTTAAATATCCGAACAAAACTTAATGAAACCATTTCGGATAGGCTAAATGGAAAAAAAACTATGGTGTTCTTTGCATCGCACTTCAACTTTTCAAAGTTATCTTAAGAACAGAAAATAGCTGTTATTCATCGGTCAAATTTTGATGAAAAAGAACTGTCTTGATGTGGTGATATGGGATTTTAAAAGCAGTAATTAATAAGCATTTATTATCTGCTAATTTATTTATTAAATACTAGACGATCAGGCTTGCTTCGTTCGTTATTCTTGCAGAGAACACTTCGGTGGCCATTTCCATCTATCCAGAGGGCCCCATGCCCTCACCCCTATACTGATCGTTACCCTCAAGAATAATACTGATAAATAATAATTATTTAATAATAATTAGGCTTTACAGAAATTTGAAAAAGACACTAGGTTACCAAAACCAGAATAATAGCAACTACGGTAATTAAATAGATATACTTTTGACTACGAACAATTCATAACATATTTCTTCTGCGTCGTTGAAATATATTTATAAAGTCAAAATATATAAATATATACTGTATTCTTTTTTTTCTTTAATGAATACCTTTAATTCACAACTTCCAAAGCATCGTACTTGAATTCTTCAGAAGTTGTCTTACATCATTAATCATTTTGATGAAAGAGAACTAACCTAACCTGGCCTTTCACAAGGGCCATATATCCAATTTTCTTTTCTTTTTTTTTTAAATTTATTACAACGATTCGACTAATTTAAACGACTAATCACTTAACGTAACGACTAATTTACTCGTACTTAAATTAATCTTCGACAATTTTAAAAGTATTGTAATTTGCGATGGTACAGTATAAATATTTTCAAACAACTCTGTCGATCGTTTGAATCAGATATTCGTAATGTAATAGCTTAATTTATTATTAATATTAAACTAGAGGTAAATTAAACGTCCAGTTTTTGCTGAGTTTAAAACATAGTATAATAAATCATTAGAATTTATTCCGTAACATGCGATGCCTCTTTTCCATTTCTATATAAAATATTTGGGCGTTATTGATCATGAACTCAAAAGATATGCACACATCGACTAATTGTGTTCATAATTAAAGATTTTAATCGCTGAATTTTATAAAATAAGCAATATAGATGACGCTAGATTATTTATGTATACGTAGTCTCTGCTCTAGTATTATGTAAAGGTATGGAAAGCTGCACTAGATATTCACAACAGAAAATATTCGTTATTTAAAAACACTCGAATCTCGTAAAAGGTTTTGAATTTATAGAACTCGAAATATTAGTAAAACGCTACATTTATTTTTTATTTAAAAATAAATTTCAGTCTTAACATCAAATGAAGGCAGTTGTATTCATAAATCGTCACACTGTAACGTGTATTTACACAGGAGTGGACATTTTTAGCCGCTATTATAATACTGATATTATTATTAAGTTACGTAGTATATGAAATATTTTCTTTTTTTTTTACTGAACTATTTTGAGAGAAGTAGTCGTACCTTTTAACATGTCATGTGTAGTGTAAAATGTTCAGTTTCTTTGTTTGTCGTGTTTGGGATTCAATAAAAAAAAATGGATTTTTAAAAAGTTTTAAACAAAAGTTTTATTTGTATTAGTTACATAATTTTCTCAAAATAAAACTATCAACATTTGACGATCTTATATACATCAAGCCTATAAATTTTTATTTTGCGAGATCAACTATTTGTGTTTTACAATAATTTTCTAAAAAAAATAAATAGATACTCGTAAATTTTTTTTTTTTTTTTTGAAGCGTTCTCTTTCGATTGTTTCCACATCAGTTTCTGTAGACATATTAGTCTCACCGTGGCCTTCGTTTGGATAATATCTTTTTTTTTAATAAAAAAGCTATTTTTTGATAAATGATGTTTTATTCCAGCAAAATACTTTCGTGATATTTCATATGAAACTTATAAAAACCGTTACTGAAACTTATATTTTATTAGAAAAAGTACATGTCAATGAATGTTTATCACGTGCTCTGGTTTTTGAGTGGTTTAAGCGTTCCCAAGATGGCCGAGAAGACTTGGAAGATGATCAAAATTCAAAGCAGATGATTGTTTTTTTCGATATTCATGGGATTATGCACTTTCACTGAGTACTACCTTGAGGTCCTTGCTCAACTTCAAGAAAAAAATAAGAAAATAACGATTCGAATTGTGGAAGAACAAGTCACGGTTTCTTCATCAGGACAACGCACCGGCTCACACTGCATTTTCCGTCTAGATCTTTCTAGCCAAGTATAACAACCCAGTGTTAGACCATCCGCCTTATTCGCTTGAACTGGTGCAATATGACTTTTATCTCTTCCCCACGGTCAAAACTGCATTAAATGAAATAAGATTTCAGACCTTTGAAGCTGTGAAAAATAGCGGCACGCGTTATGAACAAGCTCACAGAAGAAGACTTCTGCACCGTTTCGAATAATGGAAAAATCGCGTAGAACGTTGTAGGGATAGAGGAGGGGTTTATTTTGAAGGTGATAGTAACTAAATGTTTATAAGTTTGAAATAAAATATTTTACAGCATTAGTCTCGTTATTTAATAGCTACACTCATAGATCTAATGGATTATCTACTACATAAATAAAAAAGGAATTGATCAAGGAAAACCGTGATAAAATCTGCATGACAAAATGAACAATTAATTAAAAAATAAAATATAGGTTTGATAAAAATTCATATTAATTTTAGAATATATATATATGAAATAATATTAAAGTAAACACAAGAAAATACAAAATAACTGAAAAATAATTCACAATTCAGAAGGTATAATAAAAAATCACAACCACCAAAAAAGATCCCATTGTAAAACTGTTAGTGAATCTCTTTCATAAAAAGAGAATGGTAAAAAAAAAAGTGAATAATACAAACCCCTGAAGAACCGTACGGTGTGAAAGTATCCCTCAAAAAACAGTTTGGTCGGAATCCGAAAAAAATTGACATACAAAGAATCATAATATATTTGCTACCTCAAACTTCTCTAAAACACAATTTTTTTCTTCAAACACAGAAAAAATATTTAATAAATAAAAAGACAGGAAAAATTACAAAATAACCCACCAAGTTAGTCCAGTGATAAACTTGTAGTCGTAAATCAGCTGATGTCGAAGTTCTCAGGTTCAAATCCTAATAAAAATAGTTATCTTACTTCGAATTTGAACATCAGATGGTAGTTCTTTAATGGGTGGGTTTCAATTAACCACATGTTGACTCTACACGTTCACCATACTTTAACCCACGTTCTCTACTGAGGAAGAATTCGACCTGAGTTTCTTCGTGAGTAAAATTTACCGGTACAATTACATCATACTGATAAGTTGCTAATGACTTCAATTGTCCATGCGACAATAGATAAAAAATTATTTAAAAAAATTATAAAATAATAAATAAAAATATAAAATTAGTCTAAATAGATGTTGTTTTTAACGATTAAATAGCTTGATTGTGTTTTCTAAACCAGCTGTTTATTATATTTTGAAGCAGCCCGTGGAGAGTGATTTTTAAAATATCAGTTTTTTTTTTTTAATTTGGGACAAACACTTATTTTCTGAGGATACCTTCATACTGTTAAGTGTTTTTCGAGGAGTTTGTATTATTCAATTTTTTTTTTTTTATTTTTATGTTTTTCTGATAAGGAGATTCACGAACTATATTATATTGAATTTTTTTTTTTTTTGATGGTGTAATATCAATTATTTTTGTTATATCTTGTGAAAAGTGTGTGTTACTTATTTCTTTATCTCTAAAATATATAGACATCTATTTTGAAAACGATGTTTTTACATTAATAAAACAATGAATACAGTATATATTGATTGACTGACCTTTAGATTAGTTGTTGATTTACTTACACTCCAAGCAATGACCGTTGTCTATGATCGTTGTCAATGATCGTTGTCTACCGATAATAACAACAACAACCTTGTTTTGACTTTTTGAGATAATCCTGAAAGATGATATTATAATTTAGACGAAAATATGTTAGGTATAAGTAATAAATAATGATAAACTTAACATTTTTTTATGATGCTTCAAAGCAAATGAAAGACTAAACAATAAACAGATTTATTTTAATTTAGAAGTTACAGAGTACAACTTCCGAAATAAAAATAACTACGATATGGGAACGAACAAACCAAAAATAAAGTAATTTTAAAAATATACTAAAAATAATTTATTAAAATACCACCTGTCGAAATAGTGACGTGTTTATATGTTAATAAATTCTAAAAAAAAAAAAAAAATTAAATCAAATGCAAACAAAATGTAAACATTAAATTATAATACAACTGTTGTATTTATAATATTTATTTTTGTACGTGATATCACATTGAATTCATTAACATAGAAATGTGTTTAGTTAATTTTTACGGCGTGTTGATTTGCAAGTCCATTGTGTCAAACGTGTTTCCTAGTGATGAAAGTATTGGGCGTGCCTTTTTGTACTCTCTGACACTCTAGCAAACATACAATTCAGTAATTAAAAAAAAAAAAAAAAAAAAAAAAAAAATAATAATATTAACAATAAGACGAAGAAGAAATGAATATTATACTTATTCAAACTTTCCTATCTCATTTTAAAGAGCCAATGACCATTAGTTTTAAAACTGACGTTTTAATTTTTATCACACCTATTTGCTTACTTGTACTTCCTAACGAAGTACAAGACAATTAAATATATTACCCGATATATTTATAAAAAACATTTTATTTTTATTGTTTATTTGTCATTTACACATTTCTTTTTAATTAAAGTTAATTTGTTACCGTTTAATAACAATTAAATTTTAGTATTATTAATAAACTATTCTAGATGAACGAAACAAATAAAAACAAAATTAAAATGAAATAATAATGATAAATTGTAAACTAAATCTGATCGTAATCAGGATAGAATAAAATAATAAATTCCATCTATTACCATAACTACATCCGACATACTCCAAGAATAAAATGTAACAAAAAAAATAAGGAAATCTTCAAGTAATGAACATTGTTACAGATGATTTCAATTCACTTCAATAAAAGAAACAACAAACTTTATCTTAAGCAGTCATCATAATCTGTTCTGCCAGGCGGCAGGTTTCTTACGCCACCGCTGTATCCATTCGTTTCTATTCTAAGCCTTTTTCTTCATCCCATTTATTTTTCAAACTTCATCTAATTAATTAACTTCATCTTTTTCTTTCTCACTTCCTTTCTCCTTCTAGTGATCCTTCCATCGCAATTTTAAAGATTACACTTCTTTTAACAAGATATTCTAATCGATTTCCTTTTCTTTTGTGTAATTCTCGCATAAACATCTTTTTTTAATCCTTTTATTCATTCCTCACTTAATTCGTCCATCTTAATTTCTCAATCCTTCTCTATATCCTTATATCAACAGCCTAAATCCAGTTCCTCTACCTCTTTCTCATATCTACACTTCACTTCCATATAACAAGACACTTTATACAAAGCATGTATTAACTACAGATTGTTACTACGTAGTAGTAACCCTTTACATTGGTTTTTTTTTTATTCCTCTGTCAGCAAATTACCTCTGTCACAAACAATAAGTAATTTTTTACTTTTTCTATTCTTCTTTAAAATAAATCGTTGGGTAAAGTTTTTAAACATCTTGGTAATTTATTAAAAGTGATAACGTAACCACTATGGGGCAATTGCTCATAAGCTGAAGTACTGCCTTGAATTATACAAAAACAGTTATAATGTCTGGTTAAAAGAGGATATGGTTATATTTTAGAAATAAGTGATATTTCTTTTAGTAAAGGTAGTATATTTATAAATATAAACAAAAAAATAAGCAAATATTTTTAATTTTGTAAATACCAGTTTATATGATTCATGTTTATGGGTGCCATACAATTATCTGGAAGCTCATTTTTGTTCGTTGAAAACTCGTTTTGAGTTTTTGAAAGGTGCCTCAAGACATGGTATTATAGTTCAAACGGGAATATTCGTAAATATAATAAAGATTTAATAATAACGATAAGCTTAGTGTTTTATAAATTGCTTTAATAAAAAACAATAGGGTTTGCTTTTAGTGCAAATGGTAAAGCCCGTTAAAAATTACAGGTTAATTTTATCATGTTATCTAATTTGCTAATATCGCTATATTTTCTATATTATTTGCTATGTAAAATATGTTATCTATATTTGCAAATGAATTTCGATACATCTAATTAAAAGATAATAAAATAACGGAGAATAGAAAGTAATAATTTTGCAGATGTTCATTCTTAAAAGATTTAAAAATACGGTAATTGTAAAATGTAACGGGTCTCTGCAGTTATTTTACTTAGCCCCGTGATATTTTTAAATAAAGAGGGACGGGTACGTCACCCCACAGGACTAGGACGGAATGGTAGAAGAGGGTGCACGGATTCAGATGCCCTTAGGCCATCTGCCTCGTTCCCCTTTACTCTTTGCTCCAGGTGCACCCTTCATAGCTCTGGTTACAGGAACTCTCAATACGACGTGTTCTTTACCTTTATACCTACTATTGTTTGTATCCACCCTATTATATAAACCTGTTTTGTAAGTTCATCAGCCTTGTCGTACCGGCAACAAATAAATAGAATTAACGTAACACATATTTAATCTTTTTTGAATTTAATTTGATATACTTTAAACAGAATGTTACAATCATTATTCCTCAAATAGTGATGAGACGGGCCAAAATTAATATTATTGTTTTTTATTTCAATAGATGAATGAGAATAAAAGTAATTTTTCAATATTTGTCATTCAGAATCCTACCATAAAATAGACGAACTTTACATTAACAAAATAAATAAACTTTCAAAAAATAGTAAAATATAAACCAAGAAAATATAATGATTTAATGTAAAATACGTAGATCATTTTTAATTTATGCAAAGAATATTTTATTATTTAACTTCATTTTTTAAACAACTGATAATAATTTTAAAAAGTTGGAAAATTATTACATGACTTT
>JAAAKQ030083872.1:0-10915 GCA_010016005.3 Zanna intricata | reverse complement strand
TCTGGAAGCAACTTAAATCTCACAACACATTTAGGACTGCTGACAAACTTTTATATATACATATATATATATATATAATTATTTTTTTAAATCAAATAATTCATTAATATATATTTATCACTGTGTTAATAAAATTTAATATTATTCTACCCTATTAAAAAGTATTTGTATGTGTATGTATGTGTGCTCCCCTTAGCTTATAGCATTGGAATGTACCGATTTCTAGCAGAAATTGCCGATTGGTTAGTTCATGTCTTGAAGTGGTCAGGTATGTACTTAATTTATTTCACTTTATTTTCACTTGTTTCTTACCCCTTATAAATTCTCTTTTTTTGTTACTCTTTATAAAATCTCGCAGTTTTGTTATTCTTATTAAATGAATTTGTCATGCTCTGTTGTTAATCAGTCAAAATAAAGAATTTTACTTATTTGAATGAACTAGCGAATAATAAAAAATTTAGAATAATTAAACCTAACCGAGATATTGAACCAAGGCAGCATATTATTTAACATTTTTGGTCATCAGAATCCATTGATACTTTGTCAGAAGGTTCATCATATTACGATAATTTGTTTTGTGAATTTAATATAATACATAAATACTAATTTAATTAATTTACTAGAATATTTAAGCTTCCAGCTCTTGTAGTGAGTGAATTTGCATATGGATATGATGGATCTTGATGAAAATGTTAAGAATATGGAATAATCTTTAAAAGATATTGTTAGAGATGTGCTGGATGTAACTTTTGCAAAGTAAGATATAAATCAGTTAACTAGTTTTGTGAATATATGAATGATGTGTTGCTTTACAGCTTTTTAATTTTGCAAGTGCATTAAGTGGAAAAAATGCTTGTGATTTCTCCCCAGATGACAGAAAATAATTTGCTTTGTGATTTGAAGATGTAATTTGGAGATTTAGTTAATTTTGAGGTTGTATTGATTCCAGTTTTAGCGCATTGGGAACTAGCTGTTTATGAACGAGAAGTTTTTCTGTTCAATGAACTGGATTTGCGTCCTCAAGTAGAAGAAAACATTTTGAACATTGTTAATCAGTTGAATGAAATATTGGACAAGCAGTTTACTTCGATTATTCAGAGAATGTTATAAACCGACAAAATGATGCGATGAATTGTGGATTTCATATCTGTTTGATTGCTGAAGGATATTTGTTAAATAATGGAGAAACCTTTGTGGAGAATTTGGATATCTGGTCAGAGAAACAGAGAATTATTGAAATTCTGAAAAGTTTATTAAGTAAAAATCCAGTTAATTTGCCTCAAAAAAAGTTGCTGTTCCTTCTTTTGTTAAAGTTTTGAGAAGAAAAAAGTATCACTGTAAAGAGAAATATGGAGCAACAGAATTCTGACTGTAAAGGTGTGCCTTCCCAGCGTTTAATAAGTTCTCAGTCTTCTGTGCTTTCTATAGTGAAGCATACCAATCATTTAAGTTTAACACAAAGTTTAGGTCTGGAAATTGATAAAATTGATGCTGATGATTTTTTTGAAGAGAAAAAGAAGAAAGTTTAAGAATGAGGACAAAAGAAAAGAAGTGCGAAGAATTGCAGATGCTGAGAAGAAAAAACGTAAAAGAGCAAATCAGAAGATAAGCCAAACAATCAGAGAGAATGAAATTGAGTCATGCAAATGAAATGATTGATGAGAGAGAAAAGAGATTAGAAGATAAGTGTGAAAGAGAAAGTGTATGAGGACAAAATAAAAGTGTTTAAGTGAAAGACAGAGATTATTGGACGGTAGTTTGAGACATGCGAGTCAACGTTGAGCCTCTGGAAAGAAAAGTAAAAGATTGGAAGATAAAAATGAGCTTGAAGAAAAAAGAAGAGAAAAATACTCTGATGAGAAAAAAGTACAAAATTAAAAGATAATTGAATGAAAAGAAAAGCTGATAAAGTTTATAAGCAACCCTGTTTGCGTGGTGATACGTGGGACGATGTGGAAGAGTATAGTTAAGTAAATTTGATTTCAAGGGCATTCATTGTAAAGCTTTGCATTTTGCTGAAGAGAGAGAGTTGTTAGAAAAGGAAATTATTTTTCAGATTGTTGCAACCATGGAAAATTAATGAATTTGGAGTGGTTTATCCAAGATTATTCAGTGGAGTGAAAAATAGTTTGACAATAAAGTGTTTATGCAGTATATCAGATTGTATAATAGTAATTTTGCACTAGCTTCTTTAACTGTATTGAGGATAATTTTGATGGGAAAGCTGCAGTGCTTTGTTTTAGAATTAGTGGACAAGTGTATCACAAGATAAATGTAGATTCTCAATAGCGCCCGAACACGATCCGAGCACTGGACAAATGTTTATTGTGAATACTGGAGAATCGGTGAATTGGAGAATGAGCAAGATTCCAGAAAGTTTTAAGGATTTAGTTACTGAGTTTGATGAGTTTTTAAGAGAAAATAATTCTTAAGCGAAAATTTATGTGAATATGAGAGAGCAGATTGAAGCGGAGAATGCATTATCAAAGCGAAGAAACAGTTTTCATTACCTCTAAAACTTCTGAAAGATTTGGCGGGTTGATGTCTTCATCGTTACCTTTGTTACCATTACCTATGTTCCCGTCTATTTCTGCTAGTACTGAGGCAATTACATTATCATCTGTTTCATGCGTTTCTAAATCTTTGTCAATCTCTTGATAATCTTCAAAAAATGCATCTGAAGATTGGTTTTGCAGACTATTGCCCCATTCCGCTAAAGATTCTTCTTCGCATGCAAAATCAGTAACTTCGCCAGCCTGTGTTAAAAATTCTACATGTCGAAAGCAAGTTTTTACAGTCAGCGGAGAAACCTCATTCCATGATCTTTCTAACATATTTATAGCATCTAGAGTAGTTATTTATGTTTCCTTTTTTGATCTAACTCCTGTATTATTTGTAAAATTAGGTTTTTTTGTAATGGTCTTTTACCAACTTGATCCCTTGAACTAAGGGATACCTTTTACCCTTGAACTAAGGGCTGTAAGGCTGCTGTTGTTTTCAATGGTAAGAACATTAACATTATACTCGAAAGATTTTCAACGAGTGGATGAGCCGGACAGTTTTCTATGAGCAGCAGTATTTTATAATTTTCAATCTTTAATTCACGGTCCATTTTTCGTAACTAAGACATAAAGATATCACTTGTCATCCAAGCGTTCTTGTTACTTTCGAACATAACAGGAAGCGATTTCAAATTTTTAAATCTGCCTTGCCGCTTATTCTCCTCGACACAATATCGTGACGCTGACGGAACCGTTGAACCTAAGCTGAAGTTATTTCACGTGGTTTACCGAATTTTTCAGAAAAATCGTTCGCCTTAGTGTGCAACATAGGCCACTAATATGGATATCACTAGCCCTTTGGTATTTAAAATAGTTTAACAACGCTTGGTCTACATAAATTATGTTGACTAGGCCGTAATTTTTTTGATTTCATAGAATTTGCTTCAAAATCTTTCTTAATTTTTTTACGGTTTTTCCATATCACCGGTATTGTCGAATGACCTATGCCTAATTCTTGGGAATGTCCTTATTAATTTCATCATTCTCTAACCGCCAGATAATGTGCGCCTTTTCATCTATCGTGAATGTTTTTCGTGAAGTCATAATTAATTCACTATTAAATGAATTACATAGTATACGTAAAATGAAATATTGCACTCACACGATGTGACACGTTCATGGCAAAAGATATAACTGAATGTGATTGCTTCAGTTTACATAAACCTAGTACAGAAAGAAGAAAAGAAAAACAAAAACTACTGTATATATGCAGGTAAAAAGGAAAAGATCAGTAATTTTAACAATCAAATAATTTTTGTCGCTACGTCGTAGATACACTACGTTACTGACGAGGCACGTCCGTCCGTCATTATAAGCGATAAACTGTTGCATTGCAGTAGAAATAATGTCATAATAACCGATATGTTACCACAAACGACGTAACTATAAACAACACACATATTGTATTTATGTTTTAACAGCATATCAAACCAACCAAGAGACAAGTTTTTGGTCACTATATCCAATTTCATTATATTTTTTTTTTTTTTTTTTGTTTAACCTCCGGAACCACCGTTAAGGTATATCTTCAGAGGACGAGATGAATGAATTGTAGTGTATGTGAAAAATGCTATGCCTGACCGAGATTCGAACCCGGACCGCCGGATGAAAGGCCGAGACGCTACCACTCGCGCCATGGAGACCGGCACTGGTTAATACTTACTAGCTAATCAAACCAACCATGAGACAAGTTTTTGGCCACTGTATTCTATGTCATTATATCCGATGACAATATAAACTATACTTTCTGTTTATATAAATATAAAACATGTAATATAATTATAAAAACCAAATAATTACTTATTTATTGTTTTCAGAAGAAAATAATACTAGAAGGATTTATAATAACATGGACAGCCATGACAACCTTGGGAATGCCAGTTAAGGATACTTATGATTACATTTTTTCTTTTGGAATTAGTAAAGTAGTGGAGGGTGGAAAACACCAACCAATACCACCTGGTTCTGACAGAGGGCTCTATAACATCAACTTATTTGAAGGAGATATTTATCAACCTGAGGTATCATTACATTAATATAAGGCTTTAATTTATATAAAACATAAGTAAAATTAAAAAAAAAATGAATGGAAAACATTTCACAAAGTTGTCCATAACCTTTGTCGCACAGCGTATTAACAAAACTAAATACAACTAGCAAATTCAGCCATTACCTTTAACTTTAATAACTCTTTATACATAACACATTTATGTTAAAATTAAGTATCCTGACTTCCTTAAAAGGATGTAATTTTTTTAGAAGAGTGGGCTAAGCATTCAAAGAGATCTCTTCCCATTGTACATTATGATGATGAATCTCAAAAAGCTATTTTGCCATGTTCAATAATAATCAGAAGTTTGATTGTAATCTTGAGAACAAAGCAGTTTTTTGAAGTGCTCAGGTAAATTCATTTTGGGAGATTTACCTGGCCATTCAGAATTTTCAATCAATAATGTTCTGCTTTTGTTTTTCATTACGTTTGAAACATAGAGGTTTTGTTATTGAGAAATGTAATGATGGTATTCTGGAATCTTAAAATATGAAATCCTTTTCGTATCAATTCTGGTAGTAATCTAAAAACCATATCCAATAGTCAATATTTAACACATTTCATAGGTTAGGATACATCATAAAAGGACTTTAAGACTATCTGACATATTATTAAATGACTGTCTGTCATTTAATAACCAACAACTTTTTACTGTGTCTAAATTTCCATGGTAATATTCAAACTGTCTTGACATCATTTACCACTGTTGCAGCTAAATTAATTTCTTTGCTTTCCTATGAAAATTCTTCTTCTGATAGTTCTTTACCAAATTCAATGTTGCAGCTTTCATAACTTCTTTCTGATTTCTGGTAACAACTGCATTCTTTCAGTTACCCACTTGTGTATTTGATAATTGTTAAACCAGTTTCATTTCCTCAGAGAATGCATTAGCTTACATTCAGTCAGTGAGTTAATTATCCTTACTGTCATTTAATGATTTGCTATGACGTAGATAGGAAAAGAAATTTCATCGTTATAGAATAACTTGCAATATGATGCATATCCAATTCTTTTTCTCCAGGTCCCAGTACGAGATTATGGGCAGCCGTTTAAATGTAGTACTTGGCGCAAATAGTCAACATTGATACTAATTTTATTAGTTATTTGTTTATGGTTTAAAATGGTTTTTACTATTAGTTTATATTTTATATAACATTGAATTTTCAACAGTTTTATTTTGATCATAAGATATTAACAGTCAAATTCTGCTTCAAATCCTGCACACCTCGATGATCAGCAGTCGCACTCCCATCACTGTAGGGATGTTTAGGGAAAATCTTTTCCTTTAGAAATCACCAAAGAAAATAATCACTGTTGTAAAATGAAGGTTTTTATCAAAATTATTATAACTTAAACCTTATCAAAAATATAACTTTAAACCTATCAAAATTATTATAAGTTTTTAAATAAAAAAGATGACTAATTAAAGTAATAAACATTGTTAAATTTTTATGTTAATAATATTTCATTTTTATATTTAATAATATTTTGTTAATACTATTTCATTTTATGATTAATAATA
Organism: Zanna intricata; assembly: GCA_010016005.3. Lineage (NCBI taxonomy): Eukaryota > Metazoa > Arthropoda > Insecta > Hemiptera > Fulgoridae > Zanna > Zanna intricata. The sequence goes on along the minus strand of JAAAKQ030083872.1, from coordinate 4,782 downwards.
TTTAAACAGTTCAGTCTTTGTTCTGTAAAATCATGTTCTTTCGAATTTGGGGGAAAGTTATGGAATCTACTAGAAGCAGTAAGGTTGTATCTTTGTTTGTATTAATATTTTTACCAAAAGAATGAATTTTTGTTTGGCAGTTTGCATTGACAAAGTTTAGTTTTATAATTAATGTAATTGTTTATATTGTTTGGAATTGATTGTATTTATAAATAAAGTAGATATTAGTAATAGAAGCAAAAACATTTTTGTAGTATTTTGTAGAAGTACAACGGGCAGTATATCAGCAAGATGAGGACTCAGTGGATTAGCTCATTGTGTATCGTAGTTCCGATCGTTTACACTGCCGTTGTAACTGCGCGAAAGTTTAAGTTGTTTCGTATAGATTTCATTAAGTGTTTGTTTTTGTATGGTTAAATAAATTATTGTGAGAAAGTCTGATATCGTGTTGGTTATTTACGAATCGTTTTCTCAGATCACATGGATTCAAATCACAGATCAATACTGTTCGGAATCCAGTTCTGTCTACAAGCAAAATGATTAAGAAATCGGTTTGAAAAGACATTTGCGTTAAAAATTTAATGCAGAAAGTTTAAAACGATAAAAACTCTAAAAGATAGATTATATCATGGAAGGTTATATCTTAAGCAAAGATTCAGAAATCAACTCTTTCATTGCAAAGCTTTTCCTGGAGCAGACATTGAAAACGACCATAATTTAGTGATAATAAAATGTAGATTGGGGTTGAAAAGCACTGAAGAAAAGGTGTCAGATGAATCGATGGAATTGACAGAAGCTTGAGAAAGAGGAGGTAAAGAAGAATTTTGAGGACATCACAAAAGGTCTGAGTAAAAACGATAAGATAAAAAATATTGATGAAGAATAGGAGAATGTTAAAAAGAAAATTCTTAAATCAGCAGAAGCAAACTTAGGCGGAACAAAGAAAACTGGTAGAAAATCTTGGATATTGGAGGATGTATGCAACTAATGATAAACGTAGAAGATATAAAAATGCTAGTGATGTAAAAGGTAAAAGGAACTAACAACAATTAAGAAATACTATAAACAGGAAGTGCAAATTAGTGACAGAAGAATTGATTAAAGAAAAATGATATGAAGCGGAAAGAGTAATGATCACTGATAAAATAGACGGAGCATACAGGAAAGTTAAGGAGAATTGTGTGGTATATAAGTTAAAATCTAATATTGAATTAAATAAAAATGGTACACCGATTTATAATAGGAAAAGGTCGATAGATGGGTGGAATATGTTGAAGAGATATGGAGGAAATTAATGAAAAACTGGTGTTATAGAGGAAGTCGCAAAGGATGAAAGGGGAGATACAATATTGAGATCTGAATTCAATAGAGCATTAAAAGAATTGAATGGCAGAAAGGCTCCTGGGATGGATAGGATACCTGCAGAATTACTGAGCAGTGCAGGTGAGAAAGCAATAGATAAATTATACAAACTGATTTTTTTTTTCTGTTTAACCTCCGGAGTCACCATTATGGTATATCTTCAGAGGATGAGATGAATGAATTGTAGCGTGTATGAAAAATGCCATGCCTGACCGGAATTCGAACCCGGGACCTCCAGATGAAAGGCCGAGACGCTACCACTCGCGCCACGGAGGCCGGCTATACAAACTGATGTGTAATATTTACGAAAAAGAGGAAGTTCCGTCACACTTCAAAAAGAGTGTTATTGTCATGATTCCAAAGAAAGCAGGAAAAAAAATTTGAAAAACACAGAACAATTAGCTTAACTACTCATGCATAAAAAATCTTAATTAGAATTCTGTACAGAAGAATTGAGAGGAGAGTGGAAGAAATCTTAGGAAAAGACCAATTTGGTTTCAGTGAACATATAGGGACCAGGGAAGCAATTTTATCACTCAAATTAATAGTAGAAGGAAGATTAAAGAAAAATAAACCAACTTACAAGGTATTTACTTACTTAGAAAAGACATTTGATAACGTAGACTGGAATAAAATGTTTGCTTTTTAAAAAATTTAGTGTTCAATATAGAGATAGAAGAGCAATTGGTAACATTTATAGGAACCTAACTACAACAGTAATAATTGAAAATCATAAGAAAGAAACTGTAATAAAAAAGGGAGTCTGACAAGGGGCTATCGCCGTTACTTTTTAATCTTTACATAGAACTAGCAGTTAATGATGTTAAAGAACAATTTAGATCTGAAGTAACAATCCAAGGCGAAAAGCTAAAGATGTAACGATTTGCTGATGATATAGTAATTCTAACTGAGAGTAAAAAAAGAGTAAAAAGTTCGTATGCATGAACTACCGCATGAAAATGAACAATGTCGTGGGCGAATGATTCGTATTTAGCACAATATCGACTTCCCCACAATTATTTTAACAGTATTTTCACGGTCGCCAATTATAGTGAGAACATGATTCGTATAAATAACCAACACAATATCAAGCCTTCTCACAGTAATTTATTTAACACAATAAAACAAACAAACAACGCTTAACAAAATCTACATGAAACAAATTTAAACTTCGCACAGACTACAGAGGCAGCGAACCTTTCGTAACACGTCACACGACTGAACCCACTAATGAACCAATCCACGGGTTCCCTCAACCCGTTTATATACTGTAGCTGCCCTTCCAGGAAATACTAGGAACATCTAGAAGATTCTGTTTGCTTCTATTACAAATATCTTCATTATTTATAAATACAATTAATTCTAAACAATATAAATAATTACTTTAATTTCAGAACTAAACTTTATAAATGTCAATTGCCAAATAAAAATTCATTCTTTAGTAAAAATAATAATTCAAACATGCACAAAAATGCACCTTTACTGTTTCCATTAGGATCCAGTATATCTAAGCTTCAATTGTTCGAAATCTGACCACTAGACAAAGATTGAATTATTTAAATACTATTAACATACAAATGAAATAATATTAACAAAATACCATTATAAAATATTACTAACATAATAATTTAACAATGTTTATCATTTAATTAGTTATAAATTTATTTTATGGACTTCAATATATTTGGGGAGTTATAATAATTTTTATTAAAACCTTGTACTACAATAACAAAAACAAAATGAAAGTAATGAAATGTAGTAGAAATAAAGTAGATGAAGCACTGAATATAAAAATAGGAAGAGAAAGGATTATGGAGGTAGAAGATTTTTGTTATTTGGGAAGTAGAATTACTACAAATGGACGAATCAGGAACGATATAAAATGCTGACTAGCACAGGTGAAACTATTTTTCAATCAGAAATATAATTTGCTTACATAAAAAATTAATTTAAACGTCAGGAAAACATTTTTGAAAGTATGTTTGGAGCGTTGGTTTATATTGTAGTGAAACTTGTATGATCGGAGTATCTGAGAAGAAAAGATTAGAAACTTTTGAAATGTGGTACTACAGGAGAATGTTAAACGTCAGATGGATGGACAAAGTGACAAATGAAGGGTTGAAGCAAATCGATGAAAAAAGGAGCATTTGGAAAAATATAGTTAAAAGAAGAAAATATAGTTAAAAGAACATGTGAGTGATTCAGAATCAATGCCCAGCAAAGACTTCTGAAAATAAACTAATGAACATTTTTTCTTACGTTGTAAATGCATTCTATGAATGGATTTTCTGAAATTCTTAATTTAAAGGTTAAAATGAAGTAATAATGTAATTTACTATTTTTTCAATTTCTTGGTGATAAGTGAAGATATCTACTTGATTTTTGGTGTGTGTAAGCTTCACTTGAATATCTAAAAACAAAGTTCTATATTTTTAGAAATTCTGAATTTAATAATATATTAATAATACATTAATTATAATAATAATATATTTTATATAGTTATCTTAAATTTTGAACCATATTAGCTATTTTTATTAAATATTATATTTTTTTTTGTCTTCAGTCATTTGCCTGGTTTGATGCAGCTCTCCAAGATTCCCTATCAAGTGCCAATCGTTTCATTTTAGTATACCTTCTACATCCTATATCCCTAACAATTTGTTTTACATATTCCAAACATTTCCCATCACAAAATTTTTCCCATCTACATTTTTTACCTCTTTTTTATTTTGATGTGAGCAAATGATTCGTATTTAGCACGTTATCGAATTCCCCACAATTTTTTTAGAATACTATCACGGTCGCCAATGACATGATTCGTAAATAACCAACACGATATCAAGCCTTCTCACAATAATTTATTTAACACAACAACAAACAAACATACAACACTTACAACGCTTAACAGAATCTACATGAAACAGTTTTAAACCTCGCGCAGCGTAGTCTATCGGAACTACATCACAAGACGTGTTTTCTTTTCTAGACGTGTTTTCTAGACGAAAACACTATCTAAAAACACTAGAAACGTCTATTTGCTTCTATTATAAATATCTTCAATATTTATAAATACAATTAATTCTAAACAATATAAATAATTATTTAATTACAAAACTGAACTTTATCAACGCCAATTGCCAAATAAAAATTCATTCTTCAGTAAAAACCATAATTCAAACAAAGATACAACTTTACTGTTTCTAGTACAAGCTATAAACATCTAGTATTCTCTATAAGCTTCTGGCAAGTTTGAAATCTGATTACATACGCAAAGACTGAATTATTTAAATACTATTAACATATAAATGAAATAATATTAATAAAATATTATTATTAAATAAGAAAATGAAATAATATTAACAAAATACCATTATTAAATATTATTAACATAACAATTTAACAATGTTTATCATTTAATTA
>JAAAKQ030083861.1:2057-14951 GCA_010016005.3 Zanna intricata | reverse complement strand
ATTACAAAAATGTATTACAAAAAACTATTACAGTTTTCATCTCTACGGTTTGTGGCAAAATAAAGAAAAATTATCAAGATTTTTCAGCACGTTAATAAACTCCAACATGTGCTCCTTTCATGCCTCGTAGCATGTCCAAACTATAATCAATTTCATGCCATATGTTGGTAAACATGTCTTCGATAACACTAACAAAAACTTCAGTTATTCTCCGCCTCAATATGTCCAAATCAGACAAGGTTGTAGCATGGACTCTGTCCTTAACATAACCTCAGAGGAAAAACTCTAAGGGAGTTGAGTCTGGTGATCCTGGTGGCCAGGAAGTGGGACCGTCGAGTCATATCCTTCTGACATGAGATGATTTATTCAGAAAATCTCGAACTTGTAATTCTCCATGAGATATTCCAACACCCTGCTGGACAATCACCCGAGGTCGCAAGTCATTTAATTGGGGAATAAGAAAGTATTGCAGCATATCCAGGTGAATGGTAGCTGTCAATGATAAAGAAGCGACCAATGATTTTGTTGTGCATCAATTCACACAACACATTCACTTTAGAGAATCTAATTTTTCCGCTGACGAAATACGTATTTTCTAAGCTCCATATTCTCACATTATGCTTGATTTTATTTTCCCTGAAGATGAAAAGTAGTCTCATTTGCAGCGTTTAAAAGCTGCAGATACTCATTGTCATTATCAATCTGTTGCAAAATTTCGATCCCGAAGGCAGGATGACGAAAGCCATCATCTACTAGATGTTGCAGTATTTGAATTTTATTCGGGGACCACTTTAGTTTCTTGAGTAAAATTTTTTGCATTGTTGACCGTGGAATCCCTAATTCACGAGATGCATGACGAGTAGATTGAGAAGGGCTGTGTAGAAATGTAAGCTACACATCTTTAAACTATTCTTCACTAACGGATGGCCGCCTTATTTACGGAAGAGTGACTAAACGTCACTCTCCTTAAACTTTGCATACCATGCAACGATATCAGGTACTGGTCGTCCGTATTCCGTTCTAAAATTTTGCTACTCTAACTTCGTTTGGTGATACCACAACATTTATTGCGCTTTCTCCTGGATTGAAGCCATTTTATAAAAAATTGATCACAGTGCCCTTTACTCTACTTCTATCTACAACAAACTAATATAAAAAAAACTAGATAATTTTTCCTTTCTTTCGCCAAAATAAAACAGTATAGCTATAACTATACTTTTTTCAAATACTTTTTTGTAATTATGGAAACAATTAATGGACACCCTTATATTTAAGATGTTCAGCAAGGATTCTGCATATTTGTCTCATTAAGATAGTGAATAAAGTTCATATAATCATTATCCGAAAACGGTTCGTTAGCGAGTTTGTGAAAGATTTTTCTTTGATTAAATGGGTTCCAGAACTGTATAACGAAATTTTTCTACGAAATAAGATTTAATAAACAAGAAAATTGAATTGAAAAACAGTTTTTTAGCTTTTTCGTTAAATAACTTTGTTAAATTGACAATAAATAAATAATACTTATTGGTTAAGTTGATAGAGAAATTAATTCTGAGAAAATGGATGTTAATTATCTACCCGCAACATCCCACAACAGTAGTTAAATGATACTTTCATGTGAAACAATAACAGAAAAATTACGCTAATATGTATTTATCTGCCTGCAGTGTTACGTTCGTATTTCTTAATTATTAGTGTATTAATTTCCCACTAGGGGTGTTGTAATGCTGTAAAGTATTAATAGTCTGAGTTTAATCTCCCAGAGGGCAAAGCTCTACAAACAAAATTTTCAAACGTCCTGTTATGATTCAGAATCTTGCTTTAATGTCCTGTAATTATTATTGAGAATTAATTTTTCAGTATAAAATGTTATTTAATTTCGGTGTGAACTTGTGATTTATGTGTATGTGTGTAGTTTGTTTGTATTGGTTTTAAAAGCTATTGATAGTAATTAGTAGCGATTTGTTCTGTAATAAAAGAGAAATGCCGTATAAGTTCAAGGAAAGCCTAATAAGGTACGTTAATTGCAATCTGCGGCTGAATTATTGTCGTTAATTAATAAAAAAAAAGTGCTTCCATCGCTGGTATTATATACAGATGAAGAAACAGTTACACTATGTGGGAACACAGTACACGAAAGAAATTTTTTTTCTCATATTTTATTGGTCTCAAATTTTCAATTGTATACTTACAGGTAATGATTATACGAATCTTTTTCAAAATAATCTGTAAATACTTTTATAGGAGGTTCCAATACAAGAACTGATATTCATTTCCAACATGACAGTGTTCCAGTCAATTTTTATTGTCATACACAGTCAATTTTTATTTCATTATCTGAATGAAACATTTTTTTACCGCTGAGTTGATCTAGATTGATTTCAAACTAAGCCAACTAAATAACCTAAAAAGAATCCCTTTGATTTCATTTTTTTATGAGGATGTATGAAACATTAGTGAATGCACAAAAATTAAAAAATGCAAATGAACAAAGAATCACTTAGGCAAGTGAAGAAATCAAAAGCAGTCAATGAATGCTAGAAAATGCTATCTCATCTGTAACTTGCAGTGATGAAATGTGTTGATGGCGGACAGCTGATGTAATGTAAGAATAACTTATGTTACTTTATTTAGTTTTAGAAATTTTGCTCGTTTTTATAATTTTATCTATTCATAGAAGGTTGTTCGTTTTTTCTGAAATTGTAATTCAGTATTTTCCATTCCGTACTTTTTGTTCTGCATTAAAGAATAAATTTTCTTACACTATTATTTATTGATTTTATTTGAATTAATTTTCTTAGAAATAATTTTTCTTCAATTTCATTAAGTTTTTTTATTTATTGACAATTTAACATGGTTATTTTACTCCAAAATTGTGTTTTTCAACTCAAAGTTTTTGTTTATTACACACTGTTTCATAGAAAATTATGTTTTACAGATCTGAGCATCTTTTTTTATCATTTTTCAAGTCAGTAACCATAAGAAACACTAAATCCGTCCCTTGATTTAGGTTCCCTGAATTTCAGTATGGTTTCATTTTAGCGGATGAACAGAAATCGGGGCAAAGTTTTTTACTACCTGTAGCTCACTAAAGAAGCGTATTCGGACCCACGTTTGTATGAATTTTTTTTATTATCTTAATGAGAGAAATACTCCTATGAAGTTTAGAGAATCCTCCCGGGACACTCTATATATACATTAAGATAGTACTTGTGAAATCTTACTCAGTAAAGAGAACATTGTTATGTATTTTTTGTTGATTTATTCGAATGGAAAAAACGTTTCTTTTCCCTTATTCTCCGGCATTTCCGCCAGCACTATTTTTTTTCTTACGTCAACAACAATAATCCATTCTGTATTCAGTCATAGACTTTTCTTTTTTTTTTTGAAAAAAATTATTGTAAATCAGTTCGGATTTAAACATATTTATTAAGTGTTTCTTAAACATTATAATGATTATATATATATATATATATATATATATATATATATATACAGTATTTATAAAAATTACAAATGACAATTTATTATTTAATCGAATGGTTTTCTGTAGTGGTGTAATAAATTTTTTTTCTGAACTTCGAGTATGTTAAACAAAACTTTTAGTATTGAAAAAGACTAAAATAGCATTCTCTTACATTGATATGATAGTAAGACAAATCCGACTAACATTGCGCTGTATTCCTATATTCAAAGTAAAAACATTTATGTCTGAGAAAACTACCATATTTCGCTGTATACGTATAACAACATTTTTATGAATTTAGAATTGCAAATATTTCTCTTGATAAAAAACGAATTGGATCCAATATTGTAAAAAAGAAAATCTATCAGTAGGAAGTAACAAAATTTATAATAAAACGTTTATAATGAACGTAGAATCATTTTAAATAACGTATAATAAATCTTGATGATACGAAGTTACAATAACTGAGATTATTAAGGGCAAGCGGTTCGAAAATGTAAACCAACAAAATTTGATTTTCCATTTGTTCCTGTTTTGAAATCAGTTTTTTAATTTTAAATGACTGAATGTTCATAAAAATCACTTTTTGTGAAACACCAATAAAATTTAATATCTATAGATTATAAATTTAAATTCAATTGCATCTTGATTTCGGAAAAAAACGAAAACATCAATCAAAAATATAAAAACTTGTTCAGGTGCAGACTGCAGGTCGAACCAACCGCTGCATTGTCTATTTTTTTGAGTCAAGTTGCAATTGAGTAAAGCAGAAAACTAATCTTTTCAGAACGCAAAAAACGGAACTCCTTCAGAAACGTTAAATCAAATTTAGTGAAAATTATATCGAGTGCAAAGAAGCACCATTTTAAAAAATGGGAATTTAATAACACGCTCCTGGAAGCCACAGAGGAGATAGTAAAAAAGTACGGCAGTCTAGAAGCAAACAAAATTGATTGTCCAATGAAATGTTCTTACTTGTAGATGAACAAAGAAGAGCACAACCGGTCAGTCCTCAGTACATAACCGGAGAGTGTCAGCTGAAATTCCATAGATCGTATCCTCATGATAAAAACATATATCCAAGACACCTGGAATAAAAAAGAGGAGCTCCACGGGAATAATGAAACGGGTTCCATGATCAAAGAAATAAGAAAACTTACAAACTCCTTCCAGCCAAAATATTGGTTATCGAAGACACAGATTTTAAACCTTTTACTGACTCGGGAGACTGGAGGAAGATAGAAACGGCATTCCAGCAATCTATATCGTAATGACGAACCAGATTCCAAGGAGGTAGATTTAAAGTCCGAACCAGAAATTCTCAAAGAGGAGGTGCGGAAAGCAATAAAGAAACAGAGACAAGTCATCAAGCCCAGTTAGAATTACAACGGAAATACATAAACTGGGTGTTACGACTATGTAAAATAAAGATTTATCGTTAGTACATAAACCAGCAAATTACCTGAGTGGAAACCTCGGTGATTATACTCCTACATAATAAATGTCATACACAGCATTCCGAAGAATGTAGAACTTTTTCTCTGACCTCTCACATGCGAGTTCTATATACTCCATGAACGTCTACGATACTCTCTGAACAGATAAATTCCTACAGAGCAAGCTGGATTCGTCAAAGAAACGTGTTCTTGTACAAATTCTGAATATTAGGCACCTAATAGAGAAAGGCAGAGAGTTGAACATGCCTCATGTAATATGCTTCCTACATTAGCCAAGGCATTCGACTGATCAGGTCGATGAGTTGCGAAGAAATATTAATTACGTACTCCCCATGGGGTCTTTATGGGGAAGTGTCGAGCTCGAATCCCGACTTAGTAATACTGGGGCAAAGCAGGTTCAGCAAAGATGTTAAACTAAGTGCATATGGCAAAGTAACCTGTATGAAACAATAGCCGAGCGATTAGCTGGAAAATGACACAACGGTGTCCTTTTACCCCTCGATAGGACGGGTACGGGACTTTTGCAGTACGATAGGAAGGTATTCTGCCTGTATTTGCTGACAATACACTCTGTTTGCAGGACCTGGAATTGAAATGAAGAAGATCCTCGACCGCACCTTCAGCAAGAAAATGAAAGCACTAGAGCTGAAATTAAATATAGGGAAAAAAAATTATGATTGTAGACTGAACCAACGATCTTCCATTCAATGAATGCGCTGTGTGATTTCAAAAGGTGAATGGCTTCGTAATTTAGATCCAAACAGATACAGTTGGGGCTCGTCAGCCGAAATTCGAAGAAGAATTATCTTTGTGAATGTGGAGCTTACGATGTTGACAGCTATTTGGAAGGATGGGGCAATATCGGAACAGAACGCAAGGATAGCAGGAATTTATTATCCCCTTAATAATCGAAGAGCCTGGGTCAATGTCCCTTCTGCTGTGTCTTTCGTTTATCAGTCGGGTAATTATTTATTTAGTGGCGGTATATAGATTTTTGTGTTTTATTTATTGACAGAGTTGTTATCTGCGTTGCGATCCTTTAGAACTGTGAGAAAAAATTGATTGGGTCTGTTCGTGCAAGAAAATTGATTTGAGTTTCCTACTCCCGGCATGATTCACCTTTAGTCTTTCCCCTGAGGTCCTTTCGGCTGCTAGCGCCTTTCGGCCTAACAGGAATACGCCTTCCGGAGGCCCTTGTGTTTGCAGGAGGGAATCATGAGAAATACAAAGCTAAGACTGCATCAGGGAGGTACTGGTCTCCCCAGAAGTCATGTACGTCGTTGAAACTTGAATTATCCATGTGCGAGAGATGGCAAAATTGATATATTCAAAATGTGCGCTTACAGATTTATGCTCCACGTAGCATGAACGGAAAACATGACCAACAATCCGATTTTAAATTTTCTGGATATACAGAGAATGTTTTTCGTAATATGTTTCTAACCGCATCTTCCGTTTTTCTGACATATAGTCCGTAGAACCTGCGAAAATCTTGAAAAGCTAGTCGTATAGAAAAAAATCGAGGGCATACGAAAGACCACTGAAAAGATTGCTGGATCAACTAATGCCGTGAATTCTAATTTTTTAGTAGTCTTAGTTTCTACTTTTGACACTTCCTTTTATTACTAAATTAACTAACTCTGTGTGGGTTAGTACATGATCACAAATGTAAGATATTATAGCTTTTTACGTTGATTACCGACTTAGTCATTCTCATACAAATACTCTTAGTTTAATCACTCGTAAAGAGCGATAAATCCATTCTCTGTCCTTTGAATTTAGTCAGCAAAAATAACGTAGTCGAAGAGATAAGTGTTTTGTTAAAATTTAGACTCCTTTATAGTTTAAACAGGAAATAAAGAATTTTATTTGGTAAATAATTCGTTCTTTTGAGATGATTTCGTTACTTAGGTTGTTTTAGCTACGAATGTATCCATATTTGTACATAAATTATTGGTAACAAGGAGAGAAGTATTCTCTCTTCAGTTACCCGCCTGAGATACGCCTTAAAATTCTTTTATGAAGATGATTGTCTTTGAACTCCATACATTTTTAACTTAAATTTGATTAATGTAAATTTGTTTAATTATTTCAAAAAATAAATTACAAATATAAGTTATGAACTAAATTGTCTTTTTTTTATGAATAAATAATTTTAATTTGATTTAGTGAACTAAATGAATCACTGAATAAACCTGATTCAAGTATTTTTTACAGTTCATTATTCTCAACAAACACTGTCCGTGATAACAGCTGCGTTGTTTATTTTTATTATTGTATCTTTCAAAAAAATATGTTTGAAATGACTTAAATTATTTCTCTTTCGTTTTCCAAGATGTCAATCTAATACGTAACTGCCATTTCCATTTTGTTGAACTCTTCCACTTTTTTCTTATTCTCCCTGTCACAAGCTCACTCTCATTCCTACTCACTCTGTTACTCTTTCTCTTTCTTTCCTTTTATCTGTTCCATTTAAACAGAGAAAAATTGTTAGTTTTTATAAAAATATTTCATTAAATGGTATTATCCATTAAGAACGTAGATGATCATTCTAACCCACTTCACATTTTCTGCTGCCGCTTGGAATACATCTAAGGATGATTATCTTTAGACACACATTCAGGTCATTAGTAACGAGGTTCTTCTTTACTACAGCAATTTCACCTTCCACTTTCTATTGCAAAGGGAAGCTATAACCATCTGCATTTGTTAGTTCACCTCACGTGGTTAAAACAGAAGTTCTTCCTTTGAATAAGTTACGCTTTTATTTCTTTTTTATTTCAAATATTCAACTTTTGATCATTCGAAATTTTTCTATCGATTATAAAAAAAGTTCAAATGATTGCTTCTGTTTTCATAATATTTATTTGGAAAGGTGAAAAAAAAATGTAATAAATAGAGAAAAATTAAATGTAAAATTGTATAGAATAATATTTTCAACCAAAATTTGGTGACTGATTAATGGGCGTGACAGAACCCAAACATAGAAGAAAAAAAAAATTAAAACAAAAAACTTGTTTCCACAAAAAAAATAAAACCATATTCCAACATATCCATATTAATTCATACTTCTAATAATTAAAAAAAAAAACACACAGAAACAAGAAACCCTCTACTCACAAAACAGTATTTTTCCATAAATAATTTACAAATAATTTTTTTTTTAACCTCCGGGACCATCGTTAGATATTGCTTCACAGTATGAAATGATATGAATGAGTTGTAGATGTGAAAAATGCCATGCCCGACCGGGATTCGAACCCGGCACCTCAGGATGTAAGACCAAGACACTCCACTCGCGCCAAGAAGGCCGGCTATAATTAATAGTTTAAAAATCATTAAAATACCTATAAAAAAAAATTATGCTAAAACTAAATATGTATCTTCCAAATCTCTCTAAAAACATTTTACATGGAAAACAACTGGAAACCATATCAAACAATTTTTTTTTTTAATGATTAATATTTATTAGCATACAGTTAATTGCAATTAACACTGTTAGACCACAGTACGACATTTATCTAACTCCGGCCTATGTTTCCTTTTAAAAACTAGTTCATTGTAATATGATTAATTATTTTCTTAAGGAAAATTTATTTAAGTAAAAAACCAACCAAAGAACCCTGTATACTAACAGATGGAGTAGAAGAAGAAGTAGAATAAAAAGTTGAAAAACATACTCACTCAAAGTTTCTTAGAACATATAATCTAGAATCTTAATCAAGGTAACACTTAATAGAATTAATTCTGTAGTGGAAAATAATCTTCCTATATACTGCAACTCACCCCACAATGTAATGGTGAGTTAATTAATCTAAAATAAACACAATTGTTAGTTTTCATAAGGTAGATCTATTGTAAAAAAATAAATTATACATAAATAAATATTTAGGTGAAAATTAATAATATAATACTATCGTCTATCTCTTTTTATGTTAAAGTACATTACAAGGGAAAAATAACTCCAATTAAATTTTTTAAACAATATTAATAATTATACCCCCTATTTTTGAAACTGAACCCCTAATAACGAGAATAAATTTTATAGGTATTTCAATCTGTGCTCTGAATGGACCTGAAATCTCCAAAACATAAAACGAATAAATCGTTGAAAACTTACCTACTTGTTATCTTTAAAAATCAGATTCAATGAATATTTGCGTGAATTTAAAAACGGTCATCACAAGCATATATTTTAACTTCACAGTCACTTAACTTCATACTCTTAAATGTGTTAGCATAATGCAACCTGTTTGTCTGTTAGCTTTTAAACCGATGTCCGTGTTACTGGAATTAGTTCCAGGTAAATACGGAAATGTATTATGTAATATGGAACATGTTAAAATATCATTTTTATTTTTAAAACAATGAAAGAAACTAAATAAAATATTCAGAATAGTATCTATTAGGATGGTAATCAATTTTACTATGTTATCATAGTAATAAAAAACAATTTTATATAAAGTGATTTCGTAAATTTATAACAGTATAGACCTAACATAACAAATTGCGTTAAAAAAAACTCGTTTTACTGTTTTAAAAATAAATATGGTATTAACACAATATATACCAAAAATATTTATTTTAACACTTGCTTCTGATCTAATCGGTACAAAAAAAAAACAAAGTATTCTACAAACTCTATTAAATTTATAATTTACTTTAAATAAAATATGTATTTATATGCTATTAATAACTAAAATTCACTTTGAGACACATGATTCCGTTAAATCGTGCATTTGAAGAATTAAGTAGTTGTTACGTTATTTTAAACGATCACAGAAATAATAAACAGAATTCTGCATCCGCTGAATAAATGTCACAATGACACTTTATTCTTACATAGTTAGATAATTTTTGTTAAAATTATGTGGATGAAGAACTCTACCGATCTCTGTAGCGGAGTCGTAGCGACCTTTCAACTGCAGCTCCTTGGTTCGAATCCCGGTCAAGCATTCCATTTTTCATACGTTACAAAAAAATCCATTTCCATAATCCACAAACAAGCTTCAAGCTTATATGGCAAAACCAAGAAAAAAAAACTAGAAACAATAACTGGATGAGATAATTTAATCCAAAATAAATGTATCATTATTACATCCTTCATAATTAAAAGCTTCAGCTTATTCCCAGTACTACTTTACCTAAACCTTTATCCCAAGAGAATTAAGAAAGGTATCCCTGTACGTAAATCTATAATAATAATTTTATAATATTATTGGATTAGAAGAAAATTGATTAAAAGTGACTCTAACGTATCTCCCCGCCTACCAGCTCTAAGTCCGGCATGGAGGTCAGCCCGCCGGTTCCAGATCTTTAATTTTATACCTTACCTCTAACGCACGAGACGGGGAGAATCAGATCTACCTACGCTATCCCCGTACCCTGCTTCCTACTTCGGGTCTCAATTTTTACTCCCCCCAATACCCACTCTAATGGAGGCAAAAAAATTACCTCCACCGGTAGCGGGTCTTTTCTTACTTCCAGTTTCTTTAATTCAAATTTATAATAATTAGAAATACCTTTAAATGTGAAGGTTTATATTATATTTGTGAAGAAGAAAGGAAGGATGTTATAAGGAATAAAGAAGTATATTCCTATTTAAACTACCCATACCGATTTAGATTCTATTACCCAATAATAAAAAAAAAAAAAACATCTAAAATATTAGTGTATATATTTTTATTCACTCTTTCCCAAACTCTCTGTTATTAGCCAAGAAAATTTAAGTGTTTGAATCAATAACTGATTGCTGAATTTCCTTCTAGCATATTTTCTCAATATTGACACGCTTGTGAAGCTGACAGATATTGTAATGTCCGCATGTTATCATATCACCGTAAATAAACGCAACATACTGTACCTCTAAGTAACATTTAATAATTCTCAGGGGAATGTATTGGAATCCAAACAACCCCTCCGTACATTAATCAAGTTTGCTCTCGCTAGGTGTCAGACACTGGCACTCCCATTTGAGTCAATTTCGCATCTATAATAAATTTTAGAACAAATCTGTTTGTATAACACTTTATTACATTAATATAAGTAAGTTAAGGTTGTAGACATAATCATATGCCTCCAAAATTATAAAACTATTCAACATAAAACAACTTTGAAAAATATAAAATTATTCAATAAACAAATAGAGACTGAAAGCGTGCTACGTTAATGTATAGTATTTAAAGTATCTGGGTTTTATAAAAGATATAATCTTCTCAGTTAAATCCGATTAAAAAACAAAAACGTTTTCAACTAACCGTAATACTTAAGCAGTATATGAGTTTGGTATTCACTTTTTTTCTAAAACAATTCATTAAGTTAAACTTAAATTGTTAGTGACATATCACGAAAATTAACACATTTTGTGTTCCTTCTGATAATGAAATTCCTATGTGTTATTGCATTTACAACGTTTGCAAAAATGAACTATAATTTTTATAACTGATTTTTTCATTGCTTTTCCTTTTTCACATTCAATATATGTACATTTACATCTATAATAAAAATAAGTAATTGCTAAATTAAACAATTTTTTTTTTTAAAGTAAATAAAAGAATATATACTAGTATTATAGAATCTTTTTAACAGTTTTTTGTCGAGTATTATTATTTTTAATAGTAGTTGTAAAATTGTATGTGTAGAATATTATTTGAGTGTCATACTTCATATCCATTAAACCTTTCATACTTTTGTACTGCATTCTAAAAGCTATAGTACACCAGAGATTTACACGTATACAATATATAGCACAGGAATGACGTGAATGCTTAAACAACTATCACGAGTCAAATTTATTCCCATTTCTACTGTATAACAAACGAGAAAATATTAAGTGTGAGAAAAAGATACAAACGTATAAGATAGAATATAAAAATGTAAGCAATAAATTTGTTGTCATTCATGATTACTCTTTAATTCATCGTCGTCGGAAAAGAAAGAAAATATTGTGAAAGTACTATAAAAAGTTCCGCGTTTTTATAATTATGAAAATGTTGGGCGGTAGAATGTAGTTAGGTTAGATCCGTGAGATATTGCCGGTGTGTCTCCCAGCAACCTCTCTCATTACTCAAAATATACACCAGAAGCTGAAGCAGAACTTCTGACTTTTTGTGCTAACATAACATCATCTAACCTGTCTCTTGCATTGGCCTCCAGTGTTTTTAACAAACAAGTTAGTTAAAAATTTTGCCTCACGACGTAACTACATTAAAAAATATGCCTCTTATTATATAAACATTCCTCTGAATATTCTCTTACACATTCAAGAAACGAACAATTAGAACAATCCATATATTTTAAAACTGAATAGTTTCTATAACGTAATTTTTTTTTATTATTAAACATGAGTTTATATCACTTTCCTAATTAAATGTGCGTGAAAAACTCATTTTAAGTTACTTACAATTTTTAATTCATAATCGTTGATTATCTTTCCGATTGAACTTCGTAATTTAAATTTTTTTAAAAATATTCAAATATTTCTAACTGTTATTATTTTTGTTTAGAACGACTATTTTGATTACGGGCTAAATGTAGAAACTAACTTAAAATTTCAATAAGTTAAATAGAATACGGTTATCCGAAACCCTAACATCTAAGTAACACAAATATAAACCGCAGTACAAATATCATGCACTGTTATGTTTGTGTCTGAGGTTCAAATCCTAGTAAAGATAGTTATTTTTATACGGATTTGAATACTAGATACCGGTGTTCTTTGGTTGTTTGGTTTTCAATTAACCACATTTCTCAGGAGTGGTCGATCTGAGATTGTACAAGACTATATTTCATCCAATTCATAAATATCATCCTCATTCATCCTCTGAAGTAATACCTTACGGTAGTACCGGCGGCTAAACAGGTAAAGAGTGAAGTTGGTATTAGAAAGTAATATTAGAAATAGGATAATTGGGGGGGAAGAGGTCTATGTTCCCCCCCATAATTATATGATATGAATATTAATATGAATAT
>JAAAKQ030083850.1:0-14951 GCA_010016005.3 Zanna intricata | reverse complement strand
ATCGATGATGCTTGAAGATGAGGTGTAGAGATTGAATAGAGATTGATAGAGAGACGCATCCAGATATCCAGGACTACAGCGAAAACATACGCTGAAGAACAGCAACGACCAAGATCCAATAGACTGAAATCAAATAAGTGAGGATTGACTGAAGAAGATAAAGCGCCTGAACGGAGTTTCACGTAATGCCGTGAATAAACTTGAAGAGAAATGTTCCAATAAAAATTAAACTGAAAACGGTACAGTGACCGATAAAATAGATGAGAGAAAATAATGTTACTAGTAGCAGAGCCAGGCTTTTCCCGATCAACATAAGAACTTATTCAACTTGAAGAGAAATTATACGTATTGACATTATTAAATTTATAGAAGTTGTTAGAATGCTAAGGACGAAAGACTGGTGAACCCAGGAGCCGGAGAACTTGTCCTGTTCACTGCATTGGCAAATTCCGACTAAGGAGAATTATTAAAATTATTAGAGTGCAAAGGACGAAAAACTGATGAACCCAGGAGCTGGAGAACTTGCCCTGTTGACTGTGTGGGTAAATTCTGACTAACGACAACATGCTAGGAAAGAAATAATCAAAACTCGTATCGACACACACAGTAGACTTAAATGTGGGAATCAAATGTAGGCGAGCCGTGGGAAAGCATAGAAAAACACAACCAGCTGGAATATTTGCAAAAAGGGTGTGTACCAATTTACAACAATAAGTCAGGTACCTGACAAAAAGCTTTTAACAGGCTAAGGCAATAACAATAAAGAAAAGAAATAAGGACAGCTCGTACAGATACGCACAATAGCCTCAAGTGTGGTAAGGTACATAGAAAAACCCAACCAGTTGAAATAATTGCAAAAAGGGTGTGTAACAATTCACAACACTAAGTCAGGTACCCAATGAAAAGTTTTCAACCGAAAGAGGCAATAATAATAATAAGAGATACAAATAATAAAAGATTAACCAAGTAATGAAACAATAAAACAAACTTAACACAATGTGTTTGAACAATTGTGTGTGAACAAACTTCTACATAGATATTATTGAAGTAGCACTTCATTCAGTTTTTCTGACAAAATTTTTAATGGTAATTAAAAAACTTTTTTTCTGAACTTATGAAAAAAAAAATTAGAACTCAGTATTTTATGATCATATGGAGGGAGGTATTATTTTTAAAATACATCTTAAAATATATCTTAAAAGTAGCTTGGCCAGACACTGATAGCACTTGTTTTGGTTTGACTTAGAGATATTTATTATTATCAAGGTCTTGATTTTGAAATTTATTGTAGTTTTCAGAATTCTTTTTGAGTTTGTCATGGCATGTTAACCTAGAGTTTGTTTTCAGAATTAAGCAGTTTTAAAAAGGGTAATATTTTATTGTCTTTATTATCAGGGAAATACTATATAACATTGGATAGGTTATTTGATCTGCCATATTCATTTTAATGTTGCACTTGAAACTTATATTTTTAAGATATTATAAGATAATTTTTATGTAATCACAAATGTAATAATCCTTATTATGAATTTTATGCTAAAATCTACATTTTGCATTTCTTTAATTTCATGTTAGTCACTGACACAATGGAAAAATAAAAGTAATATAATTAAATTACAGCAGTGAGGTGAAGACCTCGATACATGAGAACAGGTTTAAAACAGAACAGGATGAAATAGTTGGTTACGATCAGAAAAGGAAGTTTTGCTGATAAAAGTGAAAGAGAAAAAAGAACTATTATCTGCAGAAAGACATATTTTATTAGAAAAAAGAAGTTGCTAAATTGTTGAGAGAATTTCGGATACTTTCATTTCGCTGTCAACTCAGATTTCAATGACTACTGTACCTCAATTTGTCAATTGACAATCGATCAGCTTGAATAGCCATGTGTGACCTCCTTTTTCTTGTTAAGTAATGAATAAACAAAACAAAGAGTGTTTATTGGAAGAAAGACTGTAAGAGATGAGTCATTCTGAGAGTTTGAAGAATTTTAATACAGCAATAAAGATGCCATTTTTCTGATGACTTTTCTGAATCTAATGCTTATTCTGTTTAGTATTTCATGATTCTTTCATTGAATTGAAGTTAATTTAGTGTTATTCTAATTTAAACTTTATATGTTTTAAAAGTTTCATGTTTGGTGTTATATAGTTTTTATTTCTACATTTTTTTGTTTAATTATTTGTCTGATGGGATATTGGTCCCCAGCAATTGTATTTATTTATGGTTGTGTGTTTTGAAAATAGCAATTCTTTTTTTTTTATTTATTTTTATTCTTTTTTTTTTGTTCCTTTTCAATTATTTCCTCTTTTCCTGATTTTTTTTTTAAATCTTTTTCTTGTATTATTATCTGTGTTATTTATTTTATGGTATGTGATTTGTTTTTTGAATTTATAATTTTAAATTTTAATAACTGATGTCAAATAATATGTTGAAAACTTATTTTCATTAAAAATTAATGAAAATAGGTACAGATTCAGATAGCAACAGTGAATCCGGTCAAAATCTGAACACAAACACCTTAGCCTCCTCTCTATCTCCTCATAATCCTTTCCCTGCAGGAACAGAAGCTGTTGGCAAACCTGAAGGAATAAGAGTTCCATCGGCTCCGCAAGATTTGGAAGCTGTTATCACTGGGGCTAGATTTATTACCCTGAGGTGGAAGCCCCCTGAGTATCCACATGGAGAGATAATTTCTTATGCAGTGTTCTACAGTCCAGACGGTTCAGTAAGGTAAATACTTCGCTTTGAGATATAAGTTATTAAAGCTGCTTAAATATAGCATATTGAGAGAATGAAAGAATGAATATAGCTCAATTTCAGAACAAATTTAATAAAAAGTGGATCGTTTCCGTACTATAATAATATATTTTATCTATTTGTTTAAATGATGTTCTCCTCATAGTCCAAGAATCTTTACTTCTGGTGTCAGAATGTCAGTTATTTAAAAAAATGTGTATGTATTTGCACATTGGCTCTTTATATATACTTTTTCATCACATTGGAACCAACTTGGAATCTCTAGCTTTCTTTCAATTTTCATTGTCAACCAGTATTTGAACATACTCTCCCTTATTTTTCATGATAATATTATTATTCTGCTTGTTAAAATAAATACTTAAAGGTTATGGGTAAAGCATAAACAAATTTGAAGATGGATGTGAGAAATCTTTTCATCTGAGGTTGGTAAAGATGTCATTGATTTCTATTACTATAAATAAAAATGTACCAATTACTCACTCCTTCACTGCTCTCTATATATGAATGAAGTAATCAGGAATTCATTAATTAGACCCTAAATGTTGTCATCTTTA
Source organism: Zanna intricata (assembly GCA_010016005.3). NCBI lineage: Eukaryota > Metazoa > Arthropoda > Insecta > Hemiptera > Fulgoridae > Zanna > Zanna intricata. Next base: position 11,637 of record JAAAKQ030083850.1, on the reverse strand, counting down.
TTGTTTGTGCTTTTCTGTTACCCTGTTTTAAAAAGTGATTGTGCTCGCTTAAAGTCCAGGTTATTTGATCCTGGAGTGTTTTCATTCAGTTTGAAAATATTTTAAAAAGTACATTATTTCATTAGACCTTTTTTTTTTAAATAAAAAGAAATGATTATTTTTGGCTTTTAATAGAAATTACTTCACTGTCTTTGCTTTCAAGATAAAATTTTTTATTCGGTTGTAGTTAGATGAATTACAAACTATCATAGGGTGATGTATGACTAGTGATTGCACTAGTCATATATTACTTTATGTATTGACATAAAGTCATATGAAAAGTAATATATCCATTCCTGCATCCTTAACTGTACAGTTAGCTCATATGTCTATTCCTATTCAGATGGTCTTGGCTATGTGTCTACTTAGTTTGTGTGAATTCTCATTGGGTTTGTTACACTTATATTGTCTCTGTATATGTTTAAAATGAATATGAAAATAGATAATGCTGCTACACATAACTGAAATCTGTGATTTGTTTTCTTAATGTAAGAAACATTCAACTGTACAATAATCATGATCAAATCGAAGAAGTTTACAAAGATGTGATGGATGAATCATCAGTACATTGATGATGTAAAAAATTTTATGTTGAGGGAGAAAACATTCATGATGATAAAAAACTGGTCATTTGTCTGTCATTACGAATGGTTTAATGTGTTGTGTTGACAAATTAATCAAACAGTTTCAGTGTACCACACTGTATGAAATTAGTTTCATCAAATAACGTACATATTTATAATGTAAGTTTCATCATTTAGTTAGATGGAAATTTTTCATTTGTCTTCTATAGTTATCAGTGAAATCATCACTATTCATCTCAAATACAGAAGAATTTGTTTTAGATGTTTTCCTCAACCTTACAAAGAAAATACAAAACCATATAAGTGCTGTGTTGTAAGTTTTTAACATTTACATAAAGGACGGGGATCAATTCCTAACATTTTATGATGGAAAATGAAAGAAATGACCTCCCATCACCCTAATGACAATCATCTGTTTACTGAATTGAAACATTTTTGTAAAGAAAACATTTTGATAGTGGTAAAAAGTTGATGAAAACAGTGACTATTTAACCCAGTTAACTGGCAATGATGGAATATTACATGATAATTCAAAAATTGTCAAAAGTAAATTGCAACCAATAATAATTATTAAGTTTTAGGTAAAACTGAGTCAGCAGTTGTTATTAATTCTAATCTAGTCTTGTCTTGGTATCAGTTATGAAGCCAATTATTAAATAACTTTTATCCAGAAACACAAAGAAACTCCCTTTATTCGCTTTTAACTTCATAAAGTTCTTATTTTTATAACTAGTTCTTATAAAAAACCATAAGTTCTTATTTTTAAAGTTCTTTATAATTTATAACCTTGTTTCCATGCCAGTTGTAGTTTGCAAATGCCAATACTTTTTACTGACTCATATTTGATTATAACCCTTATATTACAGTATTTTCTTTTTTTGTGTGTGCATTTAATACTATCTTCAACATCCACTGTGATTTCTGTTACATTTGTTTTGGTGTGGATTATCTTAATAAGAGTAACTTTTTGAAGAAAAACAATAACCTAAGTTTTTTATACTGTGAGGTTGGATTATTTGTATTTTGCAGTTTTTATTTTTTTTATGGATGTAATATATTGTTTTAATGTAATGCAAGTATATTTTTTTTTATTTTTTGTTTTTTTTTATTTGTATTTTTTTTTTTTAGTAATTTCTTTACCACATAGAGATAATAATTCTTTTACAGTTGAAATTCACAGTTGTAGATATCTTATAATATAAAAAAACAACATTTTTTTATTTTATTAAAATTATAAAAATGGGCTTTAAGTTATTCAGTTATGAAATTTTGAAAAATAGTATTTGTACCTTTAACAGTAAAGTAAGCAGCTTTTGTGTTTATCTTTGGTTGAATGCAAAAGCCAGTTTTTGAGTTTTACATAAAAAGTTTTTTTAGTTATTTTATTAATGAATTGCTGTATTACTTTTACAGAGAACGTGTAGTTAACACATCACGTTCCAGTCTAGAAGAAGTAAATATTCAGGGATTACAGCCAGATCGCAGTTACCATCTAAGAGTAGTTGCCTATAACAGTCAGGGCCCTGGTGCCAGTTCCAAACCGCTTTTGATCAGGACTAAATCAGAAGATCACAACAATGTCCCTGGTCCACCAACAAAAATCAGAGCCATCCCAGTTTCACCAACTTCAATCTTGGTGCAATGGGAACCGCCTACTGTTAACAAAGGCGATAGTAAAATCCAAAGATATAAGCTTTATTATATTGAGGTAATTTACAGTTTATTTGTGTTAAAAGTATTTAATTAATTTCACTAGGTAGTTAGACAGATATTTTGAATAAATGTTAAGAATTAACTTTTATTTTAGTATTAAATGATGAAACTAAGATGTGTCATATAAGTGTTATATTGCTGTGTATTTTACATGGAGTATTTGCAGGTAAAGAAAACAAAAGTATCTGATATTATTACATTCTCTTCTTACACATTGTGTCTGATATTTTTGTTAAAAATTGTTAAATATTAGTAATGCTGATTTTTGGTTCAGTTAAGAATAACATTTACTGCCATGTTTTGGGAAATTTTGTTTTCAAGTCAAATTTCTTAAATTTAAATTTGTTTTTTAAGGGAGATGATTGTCGCATCATTTTTCTGAGAATTAAATTTTCTTTTAAAGATTTTGTTGTTACATTTTATTTGTTTATTAAAAATTTGGCAATGTTAATTTAAATGAAACCTAAAAAAAGTATGTACACTCTAGTTTTTTGGGGGATAGCTGTAAAACAGTTTTCTTAGAGACTACTGAATATACAGTTCTGGGACCCATTTTTTTACATAAAATGTTATATAAAATATTTAATTTTAATTTAATACTTAATCTGTGTCTCAAGCATCACTTTTAACATTAAAATAGATATCAGAGTGATGTTTTCCAAACTGTGATTTGAAAATTATGTGTTTTTGGATCTTTGTTGAAATTAATTTTTTTCTTTACTTTGACCTTAGAATGCACTCCTGAAGTACATCCATTTTTTCATGGGACACAATATACATTTAAATTTGTGAGTTTTATAGCTGTCTTATTTAACTGTTAGGGTTTTTTTTATTGTGGTAAGTCTGATACCAAATGTGCACATATCAACTAATTTTCTAAATCTTTAAAAATCCATTGTAATCAAAATAAAATATAAAATAATATAATTAGAAGTAATTGAAATAATATATATATTAATTAATAAATCTCTTGGGTTTTTTGTCCACACTATCTCGGTTTTTACTAAATCAATTTCATTGAAACTTTGCACACTCATAACAGGTGTTGAGCAGAAGGTTTTCCACTTTAATATCAATATGTTAAAAGTAAGGACGCACGTAGTCAGCCATCTTTCATTACATGTCTTACTACATGCGACTGTATTAATCTTATAAAAGTCACTCTTCGTGCAAAGTGGCAAGGCGATTGGACAGCCACAGTAGATGATAAACTCTGACATATTAAAGATAATACTGTGTTGCCATGGGACTCCTCATACAGAACTATTCATCGTGAGGAAGTGGTCCTTTGCAGATAGGATGTATGAGAGCCACTCACGGGTACCTGATGTCAGGAGAGAATGCACCAGTCTGTGTAAGATGCAACTGCCAACTAACTGTGCGTCATATTTTAATAGATTGCATTTGTTATACAGCCTTACATCGCAAATTTAAATTACCAGAAAACATTCGTCATATCCTTGGAAATGACAAGAATGTTATAGACCGGGTTCTTGTAATCCTGCGACGTGCAAGTATTTTTAATAAAATTTAAGATTTACATAGTTTTTTGTTATCAGTTATGAGGCCTTTTTTATGGTTTTAAAAAAAATTGTGACTGATATTAGTTCTAAGGTTTACCACATATTAGTTCTAAGATTTAGTATCTTATCTGTGATATTAGTTTTAACTTTTACTTAACATTTTTAATTTTAATCTAGTTTTAGTTTTCAACATTTTAATTTTATCTATGATATTAGTTGTAAGTTTTTAGTAAAATTAGTTTTTAAGTTTTATTTTATTTTTATTTAAAATTTTATTTTTTTGTTATTTATTGTAGTTTTAGTTTATTTTAAATATTTGTTATTACCCATTTTATTTAATCCAGGCGATGATAATAATGTTTTAGGGTTGTTCACCCTTAAAAAAAAAACATGTTTTAAATTTTTTTTAAATAAAGGATTTAAAAAACAAATTTAAAGAAAGTATAAAGTATTAAAATATATTACAGCTAAGTATACAGGTACAGTATATGGTCAAGAAAAAAAATTATAATATTTAACTCTCCCCAACTCCTTCAATAAGCTATATAACAAGTTAATAAATAATAAGTTATTTTTAGGAAATGTACAGAGGGTACTTCATTCAGTTTTTGCCGGATGAATTAAAGAAAGACATTTCTTATAATCACAGTTCATGTATGATTTAATTCCTTCCACGGCTACTGAAAGATTTTCTCCAAATTTATGCTCTAAACATAATGTCATACGATAGTATTTTTATGCAATTATAAATAATCAGGCAGAATTTGCAATTGGCTTTTGCAGTGCTTTTATAAGTTATAATCCCGGTCAGGCATGGCATTTTCACACAAGCTACAAATCATTCATCTCATCTTCAGATCTAATACCTAACGGTAGTTCCGGAGGTAAAAAAAAAAGTTACACTGATCATTTGATGCCCTCAGTCTCATGTAAAACGGGCTTTATAATGGTCAATTGCTGGTTTATTAGGTTAGCTGATAATAATTTACCTGACATTTACATAACACATTTACATTTTTTTACTTGTCTGTAACCATTCACCTGATCAATTTATTTTTTGCTAGTTGTTAGATATTGTCAAGGCTTCTCTTCTAGATTTGAATTGGCTGTTGGTGTTGCCGGGTTAACATTTTCAGCTTTAGCAAAGCCTTCCACAATATGCAATGCATTTGCCATATAATTTAATGAATGTCACTTTTTTTTTTGTTATTAATCTATCAATCAATAAAAAAATTGAGATAAAGGCTGTTTATGGTATATTTTTCATATTTACAATGACTTTAGGCATGCAGAAGCTTAATAGGGGAAAAAAGGGTGAATGAAGCGGTTACATATTGATTTCTTCTCAAAGCCTTGCTTAGTATTAGTGTCAATATTTTGACCTCATAAAAATTACATTTAGGAAACATTACATAAAAATGCCATTTAATGCTTACATTTAGTTAGTCCTGTAATGCTTTTATTTGTTCACAGGCATTAGATCGTACTACTGAATGAAGTATTATTTGTTTAAAAGTAATTTAATATGTTTGTGTTTGTTATTTTACAGGCTGATTCAAATGAACAACATCATGTTGTAACATCAGAATGTAGCTATACATTGACACGTCTTAACAAGTTTACAGAGTACAACATATGGGCCGAAGCTTTTAATGAGAACGGTCAAGGAAGCCAGTCTGATGATATATCTGTTCGTACTCTATCTGATTCCCCTACAAAGTCACCACAGAATGTTACTGTAGAAGCCGACAGTTCAAATGTAATTCATAGTATCTGGTTTGCTTATGATGATGAGTTTTAGTGAATTCATGCATGCATGCATGAAGTAACATGTTGGTTAGAGAGGTATTTTTAGTCATCCATTTTTCTGATTTCAGAAGTGTTTGATGATTAAAAGGATCTTTAAAAACTATCATAGTTTTTAAAAATCCTTTTCAGTTTTCCTTAGTTTCAGGGTCAAAGTTACATAGTCTCGGTGCCTTTGAAGTCTTTCAAATTGTGTTTGTGGTGTATCATGATTTACTTCAAAATGATTCAAATGATTCACTCATTTGAATGGAATATACTTTTTTTTTACTGAAAATAGCAGTTGGTCTGTTTTGTCTGGTACTGATATATGGTATTAGTTTTACTTCATAAAGATTTTAGGGCCTACCTAAATCTTAGTTAATTATTAATCATATTACAATTTCAGATTTTGCCTATTACAATTTCAAATTTTATAATTAGATAATATATATATTCTACCAAAAAATAAGAACACATTTTTTATGAATTAACTTTTCTTTGGATTAGATTATTAAAACATTATTACCTGTGATGAACAATTCAGTGAAAGATGTGAAAAAATGAACAAAATGTAAGTGATTTTGCTGCAAGGGATAGTAGTAATAAAAGTAGTAGACAGTAAAATTTAGTGTTGTAGCAAAAAATTAATGATAAAAAGGTAATATTTTAATGTAGAACATTTAATAAATTTTGAAATACATAAAATCAGTTTTTCCTAGATTTAATAAGAGGGATGGTAGATTTTGTGAGGAGCTAACAAGCCTTTAACTTATGTATGTGTGATAATCAAATTTGTATTTTGAGATAGGTAGTTATGCTATCCTGACTGCATGTGAGCTTGTAATGAAATTAGATTATTGATTACAAGGTGAACTCTTTCTTCTGTTATCACATCTTTATTACCTGAAAGGAAACCATCTGTCTGATTTTCATAAAATATCTTATATAAAACTTGTTTCAAATATTATTTGCTTTAATTCTTGTCTCCCTGAAATCTTTTTACTAAAATTAATCCTCAGTATATGAATCACAATAACTGCTCTGATAATGTGGAAAAAGTAATCTTGGAAATTTAAAAAATGTACTGTAAAAGTTATATATGATTTTATTTACTGTAATTTTTTCTAAACTATGTTCTTAAGTTAACATTTTTTGCTGAGTTTGTAAATTAAAAAAAAAAAAAAATAATTTTACCAGTGTGTATTGGTTTAATTTTTTATTCACGTACACCTTTTTTTTTGGAAATGGCTTTTCAGGTAAGTAAATGTCAGAAATCAATTTTTTTCATGAGGAGACAGCCCAGTGGTAAACATTTTAAGGGGGATATCAATTTAACCTTTTAAACTCTGACCAGTTAAAATTCTGTCATTCACCATGTTTAATTAAAACAGGTTATGTTGTTTGTGCATAATCCTGTACAAATTATAGAACATGTCATATCAAGATAACGGGCTTGAGTTAAATAAATAACGGCATGGAAACAAAAATATTTCTGTTTTATAGTATAAACGCAAAAGATAAAATGAAAATAGAATGAATCTTAGCAATTATTATTTAAATTTAATTTTAATTATATATACAATATGTAAGTAGTGCTTTTAAGTAAGAATTTTCATCACCTGTATATGAAAATTGTGGTACAGTAAAATTTTCTATTTAATAGTTGATATTTACCCAGTTTTGTAAATGAAACAATTTATAAATAAATTGTAAAAAGTAAAATTCAGTCTACTTTTTCCCTCTAACAGAATATGATGTTGTCAGCGACTTGTGATATTACTATACTGAAAATTATATTGTAACATGAGACATGTCTGTTTAATTTTTACTCACTGATAATGGAGTTATCTGCATAAATTTGTCTAAAAATATCCTTAAATTTCAGTTAAAACATTAGTGTATGAATCATTAAGATCAACCTAATAGTTTTGGAGTTTTTGTCAAAATCAAAATATATATCTGTATACATACACATACGTGTGTTCCGATAGCTTTGCATATAAATGTGCCAGTTAGTATCTAAATATTTATTTTATGTGAAATGCTAGTTATTTAAGAACTATTATCACTCTTTACAGCATTATTCAGTAAAATAAAATTTTATATTTAATAAAAAAAAATAGTAAATAATTTCACATACATCCTATTATTCATTGAATTAAAATTGTTTGTAAATAATGTTTGGTGGTTTAGGTACAGTATGGAATATTTAACTTTTGAATTGTTTAACTGAAAGTTTAATTTTTTTAATCTCAGTGGTAGAAAGATATATCTCGGATACACTCATGAATTTTTTCCATTTCTTTGCTAAAGAAATTACTAAATGTTTCTTAATTAGAGTCCTTTAACTAGTATTGTTTTTTATTGACTTAGTTCACATTTATTTTCTCTTTTAAATTCTCAACAAAATCGTTTTGAAGTTTTATTTATTAATTGATAATTTAACAAAGTTATTTTACACCAAACCTAAAAATAGTGTTTTTTGACTTAAACCTTTTGACTATTATATGACATTTTTCAAAAAGTATTAGTAGTACTGTTTATGAACTATTTTTTGAAACATAATTTTCAGGTCAAACAACATGTAAATATGCTAATTTTGTACTATAATTAATTTCCAAAATCGTTTAGTACTGCATTATGTTGCCTACAGTGCAAAAACTAGGGTGAAATCTTTTGGCTGCTGCAATTTGAAAACAAAGCAATTCTGGCCCCACATTTCTATAACTTCTTATTTTTATTTTCAAAATCACCTCTTAAAATAGGGTTCTTTTTTGGTGGACATGCTGTATATAAATTACTTTTTTCTTTGTTGGCATAGTGTATTTAGTTTGTTTGTATTTAATGTTTTGTAGAGTTTGATTGTGAGGTGGGAACCACCCCCCAAAGAAGGCCAGAATGGAGTAATCACTGGATATAAATTAAGATACAAGAAAAAAGAAAGAAGATCACGACCAGTAACAGTTACTACAGCTGGTGATAGGAGATTATATTTACTTACAGGACTTGAAAGAAACTCGGTAATTAAAAATTTGATTATATATTTCAGTACGATATAAAATTTATATTGTTTAATTTTTCAAGTTTAATGTAAATAAATTATCTAACCTCTTTCATTCTATTTCAGAATCACATCATTTGGTATTTTCATTCCTCATTTATTCAGTGTATATTGTCTGTAGTTATTCTCAAATTTAGATGATAATTTTCCTACCATTTACCTAGAAAACGAATAACATATTTGGTCACTCTCTTAGTTGTCTTATTGTTGTTATTTTATTTATTTCACTGTGATTTAGCTAACTAGTTAATCTACTTAGCAGTTTGGTAAAAAATTTTAAACTTTTATTTTAATTTTCATTTTTTCACTATGACATGTTTTAGGGGTTATACTTCCCAGTGGTTCATGGTGAAGATGTAATTTTATGTCTCCACTCAACAGAAAACGTAGTGGAATATTATAATTTTTTTTTTTTAGTTTACTCTTTTAAAGAAAAAAAAAATACATTTTTGAATGCTACGCTTCCCCCATGTACATCCATACACATATGAATAATGATTTTGTGAATTTCAAGATGTGCCAAAAAAATTCCTTTTTTTTTTTCATCCAAGAACCTTCTTATTGTAATAGTGACTGTGCATCTCAAAAATGTGTGTTTGTGGGAACTGTGTCCCTTATGAAAATTATACATTGAATTTATGATTTTTCCCAAAATTTTTGGTGATGTAGAATGAGAAGCCCCTTACATTGTAAGGGGCTTCAAAATAAGAAGCTTCTTACTTTGAAGCCCCTTTATGTGTTATAATTTATATTAATAATTTTCTAGCATGTTCTATAGAATGATTTTTTTTTTTTAACTGCACCCTTCAACCTTACAAATTTTTTTCAGACAAAGACTATATAAGTATAAAAAGCATTGTAATATATTACTTAAGAATGATTTTAATTAATAAAATTTAAATTTAGAAGTTGACATCAAATAGATTATTGAAAAATTTCAAAGTGTATTAATGTATATGTTTTAATAGTATTTGTTTTAAATATATTTTGTAACTTATTAATTTTACTTGTTATTTTTGATTAGTGATTGACTGACTGAAAATATAATCTCTTTGGCAGAAAATCACAAATCTTTTCTTATTTATTAAATTTATTGTAGTAATGGTACATGTTATGACAAATTTAAGTTATTGTAATTCAGCTATTTATTCTTCAGTTGTATTTTGATTGATTAAAATCATTTTTGACTTGTTTTCTTCATAAAAAAATTATACAAAACTTTGAAAAATAATTCACACGAAGATTATAAGATCTTACTCATCTATTTAAGATATAGTTCATATGTGTTATACCAGGGGATTCAGGAAGAAACAGAGAAACTTCGGTAGGTTAATTTACATCCAAAAATAAGAAAAAAAGTTCATATAAACATAGGTTCGGAATTACTTGGTTAGCGAGTTACAGCTGGCGAAATATTTCGCCTGATTTCAGTTCCCCAGTTACAATGAAGCTATATTGAAATTAGTAGGCAATTAATTAAGATGTAAAATTTAGCAAATTTTATGTAAAATTAACTGAAAAATTGAATGAAACAGGTTTCAGACCTGTAACTATAGTCATTTTACATTATCTGACAAAATACCCAAAAATCGGTCTCGAAAAACATGTTTTGTTTAGGTTTGAAGTGCATTAACTTTGTTAAATGGGCAATAAACATGTAAACTTTTAACTGTAAACTTGTAGAGAATTTAATTCTGAAGAGATTGTTGTAACATAGGCCTATAACAAAACAAATCCAAATTAAAAAAAAAATAGTTTTTTATTAAACAGAAAAAAACAGAACTGTAAACAAAAATTTTAAATCGCACAGAAAGTCTTTGTAATAATTGGTAACACAATTTTTAGTATAAAAATGAGTATTTCCGTAAAAGTAAAAGTAGATAATTTACTATCTAAGAATTTAGTAAAACAGTATTAATATTACTTTAAGAGAGAAAAGAACAAAAATTCTTCAGTTTTAAAAATTGATTTTTTTTAAATTATTTAAGAAAGCTATTCATTTCAGAGGCTGGTAATACTAACAGTCAATTACAAAGAAATGTTTGGCAAACAATTCAGTTGTTAAATCTGTGCGAGTGGTAGCATCTTGGCCTTTCATCCAGAGGTCCCGGGTTCGAATCCCGGTCAGGCATGGCATTTTCACACACGCTACAAATCATTCATCTCATCCTCTGATGTAATACCTAACGGCTGTTCCAGAGGTTAAACAAAAAAAAAATAAAAATAAATTGTTGACTAGTTTTGTTGTTATCATCTTAGCAAGTACAAATCGCAACTAAAAATCCCTTACCGGTTTTCAAATGAAGTGTTTGCTGATATTGTTTTTGTGTACAGGTTTTGTAATGGGAATGCAGAACAGGCACAACACGAATATCAGGAAAGATTTCCAAACCGACTTATTCCAAATACCAAAACCTTTATTTCAGTTTTCCGGTATTGTTGTACAAGTGGGTCATTTCACTTCACTTCTTATTCATACTCAATTTAACTACTACGATGTCACTATGTTAATGTAGAAGAAAATGTAATTCAACACATTCAGGTACCAGTACAAGGAGAATTTCTTTTCACACTGGATTGACGCAAAGTAAAGTATGGAGAATGCTTAAAAAAGAAAAACTGTACCCTTTTCATTATCAAAAGGTGCAAAACTTATTACCAAGAGATTTACCAATATTTTTCCATTTTTGCTGCTGGCTTAAAGACAACCATGATAAGTTAAATTTTATTTTATTTTTTGATGAAGCGACTTTTATAAGAAATGGGATATTCAACTCAAGAAATTCTGATTTGTGGAGTGTAGAAAATTCATACTGCAAAAAAAACTTCAATCCAACAAAGGTTTCATATAATTTGGTGTAGCATTATTTGCAACAAACTTGTGGGACTGTTTATTTTTAATGAAAACCTTACGGGTGCTGTTTATCTA
>JAAAKQ030083817.1:0-14952 GCA_010016005.3 Zanna intricata | reverse complement strand
ATGAAACGACTGGCACTAGATAGAGAATCTTGGAGAGCTGCATCAAACCAGTCAAATGACTGAAGACAAAAAAAAAATATAAATTAATAAATTTACTTTGATTTGACTTGCTTTAAACGTAAAATTATGTAACATGAGTTCTTTATTTAAAGAGAATTTGTGTTTTTTTTTTTTTTTTATTTACTTATATATCTCCGTCATTGGCTTTCAATTTTTTTATTTCTTTTGGTTTTTAATTTTTTTTTTTTAATATAAATTTTGGAATAATTATGAAAAATTAATTTTATATACATTACAATATATACATGTTTTATTGCAAATTATTATAAAGGTAATTTAGCTCAGAATTTTGTAACAACAAAAAAAAATGTGTTTTATATAATTATAATTTTATAATATTATTAAATAATTATTAGAAATATTTTTTTTACCATGATATATATATTAAAATAAAATTGCATTAATTATTTAAATTACATTTTTCTTAAGTACAGGATATTATGTGATTTTTTTTTTTAATAAAAAAAATATTAAATATGCAGTTTTATTTTTTCTTTATATTTATTGGTAATTTAAAACTCAAGGAAAACACCTTTCTAGATCATTAATTTATTTACTCATGTGATCAGATACTTGTTTTATTATTTATATACTTGTATTTAAATATATAGTTTTATTTTATTTATTAATTAATTTTTTTTTATATATCTTTAGTAAAGTCTGTCTTATGTGATTTAACCTAAACATGATTTAACTAAAAAATTATTATTGAGAAATAACTAGCTATTAAAATAAAAAAATACACTGGAATGCAGAATTATAAATATTTCATATTAATAATTTAGAATAGTAAGAATTGAATTGTTTTTTATATAGACATTTATTAGGTTCATTTATCCTTGCCTAGAGGGATATATATTCATATATTATCCTTCTACTTTTATACATAAGTGAATTTTGTTGTTCTTTTATTAAGTTTTAAAAACTGAACCGATTTAAATAATCCAAAGTAAAATATATTTGTAAAATAACGTATTTCCTCAGTACAATGTATATTAATTTTTTTTTAAATTGAGACTTGAAATATTCAAAAGAATTTATGAGCAGTTCTCCAAAAAGGAGAATAACTCATAAACTTCTTTTTGAAGCTGTGGTGGGAGGTAAAGTTTTCTTCTTTTACGCAAAATTTTCAAATAACAACACCGTTTGTGACCCCTTGTTTTGAAGCAGCCATCAAACAGAATAATAAATCTGTAAAAAAAACTACAATATACCTCAATAAACGGGTTTATCGAACAAATAGAACTAATGATTTATTTGTAACAACTCGTGTTTTTTAACTAATTATCATTTCTTTTATTTATTACACGGAAAATAATCCTCAGTCAAAATATTAAAAACATTATTCTATTGAAATAGTTTTAAATGTGATTTAAAATTAATTCTTTTCCCTCTCTTTTTTCTGTTTTGCCTCCGGAACTACCGTAAGGTATTACTTCATAGGACGATATGTATGAATATGAATGAAGTGTATGTACTTTATTCTATTTCATCATCGTATGAAAAGATTTAAAAAATTCAAATTCTGAACATTCAAATTAAAAATAGTTCTACTAAAAGAAGGGGATAGGCTTTGTTTTTTAAAATCATAATTTTAAAAAGCAAATATAATTTTTAAAAAATTTACTTTTTGCAAAGAGATGGGCTACCCACTGATAAATATTTTTTAATTAAAAAGTATTAAATATTTTTACAATTTAAATTATGTAAACAATTTTTTCTGGCTCATTTTTCAGATTTTTTTAAAACACATTGGTCATGCTTAATTTCGTAAAAACATTAGAACAAATATAAAGCCGACCACCGTGGCGAATTGGTAGCCTTTTTTTTTTTCATCCAAAAGCTTATGGATTTGAATCCTGGTTCAGTTTGGAATTTTTCACATATTATAAATATTTTCCATCAAACCGTATTCCTACCCACGAACCTTTAACGTGTGCTGAATTAACAGTGTACTACAAAAGATCTTAATAATGAGTAATAAATAAACAAACCCACTCATACTGGTTTGCTTTAATATTGTGTAAGTAATAAAGATAACATGAAAATAAAATGCATATTATCAATTATTTAAGGGCATATCTTTAATTATATTTTTAACACCCTCATGGACGTCTGTCGACATGGTTATCTCAACATCGCAAATCAGCTGATTTCGAAGCCGAGAGTTCTAAGGTTCAAATACTAGTAAGGTAGTTACTTTTTTACGAATACTCGTACTACATCGTGGATACCGGTGTTCTTTAATGGTTGGGTTTCAATTAACCCACTTCTCAGGAGTAGTCAACCTGAGACTGTACAACACTACACTTCATTCATAATCATCATATCATCCTCTGAAGTAATACCTTACGGTAGTTCCGGAGGCAAAACAGAAAAAACAGTGGGAAAAAATTAATTTTAAATCACGTTTTAAACTATTTCAATGGAATAATGTTTTTAATATTTTGACTGAGGATTATTTTCCGTGTAATAAATAAAAGAAATGATAATTAGTTAAAAAACACGAGTTGTTACAAATAAATCATAAGTTCTATTTGTTCGATAAACCCGTTTATTGGGGTATATTGTAGTTTTTAATTATTATTTTGTTTTTAATTCGTAAATTTTATGGATTATAACATTTTTCTAAATAGTATTTAAAATTTTTTTTTTTAAGGTAATATAAGTTAATACATTTGACATATAATTCGAAGTTTAATGAAGTATTATAAAGAACTTCTAAATTATAACTGGATGAAAATTGAAAATATAAGATAAATGTATTTTTATTTTTTCTGAATAATCTGGGGTTCGTAAATAAATTAAAGTAACACGGTTCAATGAGATTTTTTAAAATTTATTTTAAAATCATACAAATAATTTGTATAAATAATTTTATATATATATATTTCCACCAGGCTGTCTATTGGTTAACGCGACATCACAAATCAGCTGATTTCGAAGTCGAGAGTTCTAAGGTTCAAATCCTAGTTTTACTTTTATACGGTTTTTAATACTGGATCGTGGATACTGGTTTTCTTTGATGGTTGGTTTCAATTAACCACGCTTCTCAGGAGTGGTCGACCTGAGATTGTACAAGACTACACTTCATTCATACATATCATCCTCATTAATCCTCTGAAGTAATACCTTACAGTAGTTCCGGAGGCTAATAGAAAAAGAGGGGAGTAAAATAAAAAATAACGTATATCGAGAAATCAACTAAGAATAAAACTTTTAAAATGTTTTAATTAATAATAGTTGATATAATTAGAACACTTTAACCGATTTTGATATTTGAAACATTTAGATTAAATTTACTCCTTATTATGATTTTTTTGGAATTTTGTAGCTTATTTTACAGATCATCATTTTCTCTGTGACCAAAATATTAATTAGTTGAAAAATTAATTAGATGAAATCTATTACATGAAAAATGCCCCTGTAAATTATGAAGCACAATCTTTGTTTAAGCTATATTTCTTACCCAATAATGGAGTTACCTGGAAAAAATCTTACTTTTAACATTTTTATAAAAAATATTGGTTAAAAGGTAATTTAAATACCGCCCGGGAGTTTGAACGACTCCTGGGTTGAGATACCATCCTTTATGATGAAAATTTTCTCTATGCCCGATGAAGGGCCTAAATTCCTTTCATAATCAAATTATGGTTGTTTTGCTTTTCCTTTATCTTGTAATATTATTAAACTTTTTTTTTTTTGTTAGAGTTTTACAGATTTTTATACTTTTTATGAAGTTAGTCTGTCAGAGCAAGTCCATTTGGACAGATGAACTATTCATATCTTATTTATGTTTGTTATATTGAGGGGATTCACCCCTCATCAAGCGCTTATTTTAATTCTATTTATTTATGGTTCCTTCTTGAAACCGATTGTAAATAAACGAATAGTAATAAAAAAAATTTTAAATCACCAGCAGTTGAATTTTTGGCAAACCTTGGTACAAATGTACATGAATAAATAAATAAAGATAATTTTATTTACCACTTTATATGATTTTTTTTAAAAATCACAATGACAATTCTTTGTGTTTTTCCTACTTCTGAGTTAAACAATTTATAATATTGTTTTACTATAGAAATTAATTTATTACTTTTCATACTTATCCTAGATTTTTTATGATTTTAAAACAAATAATGTTCTTGAGATATAAGAGGTACCAGATAGAATTTGCTTTCTCTGAAAGCCATGATTTTCACTGTAGAATTAGTCCTTTTGGAGGATAGAAAGTAGGACTAAAGTATCACCACAATTTCGATAACTGAATATTTGACTTTTTTGAAAAAGGCAACAGAAATCCACTTTACCACTTAATTTTTTAGTAGGTCTGACATGGAATGCCTCTTATTCTTAAAGACGAATATGCCATTTTTGGAAGTGACTCATTTTCAACTGAATGCACACGGGTGCGGAAACATAATCACTTGCATATAATTCACACATAAATACGTAGACGTACAGCGAGTAAAACATTATTTTTTCTGTAAATCGGCAAATATTGATTACCTAACATCATTTTAATTTAATAAAGTAAATTTAATTTAAAATACAATTTAAAATGTTAGTAGAAACGATGCATTAATTTATTTTATGGAAATATAACAGTAAAATGTAATACATTAACTGCAAGTATTAATTGCAGTATATGATTTGTTTCCTATGCTCTTTAAAATGAAGAGAATTTAAATTTATATTACTGAAAAACTTGAAACTGTATTACATTACAAGTGTAAATAATATTTATTTTTTAATTTATCTACATGGCTATTGACTATTTAAATTCTATTAATGCACTAATATTTAATACAACTGTGTTAGATTATTTAAAAAGAGGAAAATTATTTTTATTTTGAACATGTAAAAAAATAAAAAATAAAAGTTTAATTATCTCTAACCAGGACTTGGACCCTCAGGGCTCTGGTAGGGCTAGGTGAACCCCAGGGGTCCTCGGGGCCCACTCGCACAGCTCCCTTTGCTTGCTATTCCCATGTTGCAGGGGGTCGGCGCCTTGGACATCCGTAGAGCTCGCTTGTTTGCCATTCCTGTCTAATCAGAGAGCTCCGCCCTCGTGATCCCCGCACTGTTCGCTATCCTGATGATTGTGAGAATAAAACTGATAAATAAATTACCATCCGTAGGGGTGAAGAAATAATGAATATTTTAAATATTTTATCTTCAAGGAAGCCTAGGTCTGCGGCTTAAAAGCTTCTGTGATATAACACGAATGTATCCTGAAAATTTGAAAGCGACCGATCAGTTCTTCGAGATTTTTCTAAATGAGATATATCTACAAACTTTTTCAAGCTTTCTCATGCCAAGAAACATGGGTAAAAATTTGATTGCGACTGTACGAGTAATTATTTTGTTTATCCCCGAACAAAGAAAAACCCTCTTCGTTACATAATAGAATAGATTTTATTTAACGTAAATTTAATTCTATTATTTTTGTAATGTCATTCATTCCACTGATTCGAATCATCAGTTCAGACCCTAGCTCACATAATGATGGAGACTCACAGTTCATTGATTCAATTCATTAAAGTTTGTGCTTCAACCGGTAGCAAATCTCCACTACTTCATACATACAATTTAAATTTATTTCAAATGGGTTGAATCTCATAAATGAAGTAATTGCAACAGAAAACATTGGAAACCTGAAAAATCTACAGAAACCTACATATAATTTAACATTTTAATAGATTAACATTAGAAAGTCGTAAAACTTGTTTATTTTTTGAAGTAGATAGTATTATTTTATTACTTAGCTGTTGCAACAAATGCTGATTTAATTAAAAAGTTAGTAAAATGTAGCCTGTAATTATTATTCATTGTTCTATTTGGATTGTTTTCCATTAGTAAAATTACGTCATTTGTGGTAAGTTTCATTAGACTATCTTTAGTAATAAAACTTACTAGTTGTACCGGCAAGTAAAACAGATTATGTTTGTAAGTAAAGTAATCCTGATTTTATTTTATTACCACAACCATTATTCCAGTTGTTAGAATACTTTCTTTATTCTATTTTCTTTAAGATTTACTTTTTCTATCAAAATAAAAAATTTGTTGGGAGTTTAAGTTACGTAAGTTACATAAAATCTTTTTTTTTTTTTTTTAATAATTATGGAAAAAGCAGTGTACCTGTCTACGTAGCTTATGATTTGACAAAGCCAGTTACTTTATTCAAAAATGAAAATGCATCTATATAAATCTGTCATAGTTAGTGTATAATATCTTCTCGCGAGAAATTGAATATTAAAGAATTATTTTATCTTTATTTCTCAATAATGTTCGTTCATTTCTAATTTACTTGTTTTTAATGAAATTAATTTTTGAATTGCTTATGATCCTTTTAATTGTTTGTACATATAAATATTTATATTTTATTATCTCAAAACATCGGTTGATTAAAAAAAAACTTCGCAACTTTAAAAGGATATCAAAATTTATTAGATAACTTACAGGTTCGGTTGAGATCTGATTTCATAGCTGGAGAACCGAATTCAACCACCAACGCTGGCCACTGGTGGGCCTTTTTAGTGATGTCAACATTTCACATCAATGGAAAGGTGAACACCCATAACTGCCGAATATGGGTTAGGAAAAACCATCATGAAACTTTACAACACATTTGTGATAGCCCTAAGATCAATATTTTATATGCACTAAACAAACAAAGACTGTACGTTCCGTTCTTCTTTCAGGAAGCAACAGTAATTGGTACCTTTTACTTCCTTCAAAATTTTTTAATTCCTCATTTAGTCGATAGTGACCAAGATGGACGCCAGTACTATAAGCAAGATGGAGCACCAGCTCACTATCATAACAAGTCCCGAGATTTTCTTAATAATCCATTCCCAGATCAGTGGATTGGTAATAAAGGCCCGATTTCATGGCCGCCTCGCTCCCTGATTTGACCCCGATAGATTTTTTCTGATGGGATTTTATTAAAGATCAGGTTTATTTATTACCTTTGCCTGCTGATCTTGTTGAGCTAAGACTTTAAATTAATACCGCAGCTACTACACTGGCTGCGACTTGCTGGTACAGTCTGAAATGAAATCAGTTTCAGTGGTATGTACGTTTCATTACAAATGGAAGCCATTTCGAATCAATGTGATTGTTAGGTGACAAAAACTTGATGTGTTTTTCTATGAAATGAGACTTCAATCAAATCTGTAAATTATATCAATAAATTTTTATATGCTTTTAAATTTGCAAAGTCCTTTTTTAATAAGTCGGTATAATTTAACGTACACTGTCCCTATTATAAAAGTGAATTTCTGGTTAATGTTTTTATATTTTTGCAAAAGTTACAATTCAGTTATCATTAATTAAACTATATAAAAAAACATGTCGTTATGACAATTGATTGAATTTCACGACAATAAAATGCGTTATAAACTATAATAATTTTATTATTCCTGTCTATAATCGTTATTAAGATCTAACCATAAACATAATAATAATAATAATTACTATACCTTCTCTCTTTTTATGATAAAATAAACATAAGTGATTCTGCTCCCATGTCTTTATAATCGTTAGATTTATCAAATAATTTGTATTAAATTTCAGTTTAAACTTAAGAAAGATTAGTAAGATCAAGAAATGCTTCTTTTATTTCTTGAATTAATAGATTTTAAAAAGAAACATTCTGTGTAAAATATTAACGCAACTATATATATATATATAATTTGACTAGTAGAATAGATTTTAATGAAAACATATTATCGCCATCTTTAGTTGTTGTATTTTAAATTATGATTTGTAAAAGATAAAAAATATTTCCACTTATTAAATTCTGGGCTTTTCATTTTTTACATATCAGCCATTTACTTCTATAAATTTTTCATTTATCGTAGAGAGATAAAATTAACCCAAATTATTTAAACTATTGTCGATGAAGTATATTTCTAAGTTAGAATTATTACTAAACTGTTTTATATATAAAATTTATAGATAGATGTGATTTAAAGGCACCTAATTCAGATCAAAGATTTTATAAATAATAAAAATGTAATTTAGTCTGCTTCCGTAGCGCGAGTGGTTACGTCTCGGCCTTTCATCCAGAGGTTCCGGATTCGAATCCCGGTCAAGTCATGGCATTTTTCACACCCTGAAAAAAAGTCGTTCATCTCATCCTCCGTATTTATCAGTAGTCCAAGAAGTTAAAAAAAAAAAAAAAAAAAAAAAAAAAAAAATGTTATTTCCTCTAAAATAATTTTACGAATTTATAAATTATTTATATTGATTTAGGTTACACTACATTCTTAAAATTTACTGATAATTTTAAAAAGATATATATTTTTTACAAAATCAGTTTTTTATTAGATTTCTTTGTATTATTAATTTAAATGGCAGCCAATATGTCAATAAAGTTTTTATTAAACGAGGGAATAAGATCCTTAATCTGTAAGATTCTACATTATAAATTTAATGTTGATTTCTTACATCAAAATTAAATACAAAAAACTT
This sequence comes from Zanna intricata, assembly GCA_010016005.3. Lineage (NCBI taxonomy): Eukaryota > Metazoa > Arthropoda > Insecta > Hemiptera > Fulgoridae > Zanna > Zanna intricata. Next base: position 6,414 of record JAAAKQ030083817.1, on the reverse strand, counting down.
AAAAGGATCCATAAAATAAATTTTAACAAAAAGAAAATTTTTAAAATAATAGGATTCCTAAAATAAAAGTTAATAAAAGAACTATTAAGTTGAAATAACTTTAAAAGGATTTTTACCCTTTAAGATTCGTACGTTGATATAGATAGAAGTAGATTACGACTTTCCATAGAAAAAAGTAAAACGTTGTGGATTACTAAAAACTATTTTTTATTTTTTAATAAAAATATAAATTTTTTTTGGTTTTACATTAATAATATTTTTAATAGCAGATCTATCATTGCTCAGTTCGTTACACAAATAATGCATACTAATAATATTCAATTGGTTTATTTTTTAATTAATTTATATGGACCCTCAGCCATAAAAATTGTGGAAGTTAAAGTTTTCCATGAAAAACGTATCTCCAGTCAATATGTCACAAGGTAAGAGCGGAGAAACGGGAAATAATTGTTAATTAAATCAGATTTTATTATGCAAGAATTCTAGAGGTATACTAATTTCTATTTATATTCATTTTAATTTATTTACCAATTAATTAGTATTTTTTAATTATTTTTCGCTTTTTTTCCCAATACTTGAAAGTTGATTGGATCTATAATTCAATATTGCATGGAAGAAAAATAAAACGTTAAAGTATAAAAGAGATTAAATAGAAAATATTAAAAGACATTATGATATTAATAAAACCAGCTCTCCATTACGAATTCTATAGCATAAAACAAGTTCAATTGAAATAAATAAAGACTGTAAAATTTTTATTGGATTGCCTGTGTCTACTTTCATAAATAAAAGAATAATTTTTCAAGCGATCATTTTTATAATATTAAAAAAAAAAATAATATTTTCTCTTTAGATTTTATATTTACGATTTTACATAACGGATAGTAAACTGCTTACAAACTACCTTTCTTTTCTGAAGCACCAATAAGTTTTCAATATAGCCAATATACAACCAAAGCAATTTTCTATAGTTTCCTTGTCGATAATAAAGGAAAAACTTTAAAAGTTAAAAGCCTTTATAAAATTTATGCATGTAATTTAATACTTAAATAATAAAATCGTTTATTTGATAATGCTATTATTAAAAAAAAAGTATCCATCTATTCAAAAACACATGTTCATGTATACACTTACGTATACGCACGCAAATACATACACTAACGTGCACACACACACACACACACACACACACACACACACACACACACACACACACACACACACACACACACACACATACACAAACATATATATATATATATATGTTACCATGGAAGACCGAAATTAGAGGATTCAATGTTATTTAGTGAATATCAAACATACCAAATACGTGGATGAAAGACCGAATTATTTTCTTATTATGTACACGAACCTTCGCCGATATATGTAGGTATACAGAAACAAATAAGCTCTGGTGGGAATAGAAACGATAACTAGAAGTTAAAAAGAAAATTCACCTAATACCAATTTGTGAGGTAAATAGAATACGAGAAATCTTCGCAAAAAAAATAAAGGAAGTTTAAATTAAGGCCAAACATAATCTACTCTCGCTTCACTCGCTAACCCGTCTAATTAACGTTAAATATACTTCATATATATATTGTTCTTCAATATTGGAAACGATTAATCAAATTCACCGCATTCAGCATCCACTAATGGTGAAAGTTGAATAAAAATATTTTCATAAAATAAAAAAATGAACAAACGGCAAATCATCTGACCATTTATTTGTATCGTTGTCGTTTATCCATGCAGTTAATATATTCTGCCGGCCTCCGTGGCGCAGGTGGTAGCGTCTCGGCCTTTCAACCCGAGGTCCCGGGTTCGAATCCCGGTCAGGCATGGCATTTTCACGCACGCTACAAATCATTCATTCGTAAAGTTATTTTTTTAACCGTTGTAAAGTTATTTAAGAGTCTCCCCATACTTTGTAAATAATTTAGGTGCTTGAAATAAATGAAGAAAAATGTTTTATAATTTGAAATTCTGTTATTTAATTTTCTTTTCGTTTTGAAAACCGTATCTTAAATAGCTGTTAAATCCCTGATAAATTTAATTGTGTAAAATAGAATAATTTTCCCAACTCAATTAATGAATGTAAAAAGGTGTAAAGAATTAATTCAGTGTTTCAATAAACGTATATATATTTTGAAACACTGAATTAATTCTTTATTAATTATGTATAATTATATATGTATATTATATTTTTAAAATATTATATTTAAATTAATTTTTTTTCTCTGAGCGTATTGATGTTCATAATGCTTCGTTTGTATCTCAGTTTGTTATTAGTATACTGATAACCGATAATACTTTTAACTAAGTGAAGAAAACTGTGAGAAACCACTTAACTTTTCCAATTTATTTTATGTCTGACATGAATGTTTGTTTAGCTTTTAATGGCCAAAGGCAATATACTTGCCACCATTTCAAAAATGCACTTAAAGGCTATAAATATTTTTATAGCTTATTACTTATACCCTTATTACCACCTAGAGTTTATTCTAGGCAACCTCTGGCATCCAGTGGATGATTTTTGAACTAAAACAATTTCCCTCCATTTCGAAACCTATTTCATATTTACAGATGTATGTTATGTTTGTGCCACAGTTATTCAGCTTTACCAGATAAAAAAGGTAAGTTCCTGATGTTCTACTGATATTACATTACTTATAAATACATAAGCTATGTATATTGTAAAGATAACAATTAATTTATTATTCAGTGAGTGAAAATACGGAACAAACATTAGGTGGCATGATATATGCCACTGGTCATTTGGGGACTACACAGGTGGCAATATGATTGCCGCTAGCTATTACAGTGATATACGAATAGTATTATTTTTAGTGTTACTCTTCTAATATGAATGTTACAAGTAAGCTTTTTTTTATTGTAGATGTCTTTTCTCAATGATTCTGCCATACTAAAAGAATTACGGAAATACCTGATTCTGATAATGAAGAGGAAGAAAATGAAAATTCTAATCCATCTCATTCTACTGAACCATTGGGGGCTCTATCAGCTGAGCAGAAGGACGCTCCAGTATGAAGCAATACATGCCTCTAAAACCAATCAAAAGGGGTTACAAGGTTTGGGCAAGCGCTGATTTTAAAACTGGTTATTTCTACCAGCTTTATGTTTATAAACATAAAAGGAAGGAGTTATTGAGGAAGGATTAGGAGCGCAAGTTGTGAAAAAACTCAATGGAAATAATTTAAGGGTCAAACTGTCACTTAGCATTTGACAATTATTTTACATCCGGTAATTTGATGGTAGACCTCTATGATGATGGGATATTTAGCACTGGCACAGATCGTAATACAAGAGAAAACGTATCTAATATGACGAAACGTAAAAACAAGATAAACAGACATGAATATAAATGGCGTGTGAATAAGCACACTTGCAGTGTGCAATGGAAGGGCACAAAACATGTTTTTCTACCAACAAACCAAGCTGTAGGTTTTGTGTAGGCACAAAACCTACAGCTTTTCCACCAATCGTTTTAGTAGTTGTGAGTAGAAACACAAAAAGATGGTACTGCAGCTATTGTCAAATGTCCACTGCTGATAGCGGAGTACACTAAAAGAATGGGAGGTGTTGATCGGTTTGATCAAAAAAGATCAGCTTATACAGTAGGCCACCATTCAAGAAAATGGTGGCTACACATATTTTATTTCTTATTTGAGAGTGCTGTAATAAATGCCTATCTACTGTATTTTGCTCTACATAACAAGATGAAAAATATCCGGCAACTTGAATTCAGATGCAGATTAGCACAGGAACTTATTGGTGAGTTTTCATCTAGAAAACGCAATTCTTGGGTCTCTTGCCCCTTACTCATAAAAAATCCAAAACTTTACCGAAAAAGAATGTTGGTGTATCAGATGAGGTGCGATATTCTTCAGTCGGTGAACACATGCCGGCTGCTAACAGCACATTCAGACGGTGTAGATTATGCAGCACCAAAACAAATAACAAGAGGTCAAAAATCATCTGTTCAAAATATGAAATGCCTCTTTGTATTATTACATGTTTTGAAAATTTCCATGAAGTGTAAAAAGTAGAATATTTTAGTGTATTATTTAGTAGAATATTTGTGTATTATTATAGTGTAAAAAATAGAAGAATATTTTTTTTTAAAAACTATGCTTATTATATGTATGTAGTTTATTATTTTTTTTAGTTTATTAGGTATCTTTCAAAACGTGTAATCATTTGTGGAAAACATAAATCCTGTAAACAGATAGTAACTGTAAATGACCAGTGGTAACTATATTGCCACCTTATATTTATATAATAGCCAGTGGCAAACATATTACCACCCATGCTGAAGCGGTCATCTTAGAATTTATTTTGCATTTTTTTATCAAATCATGTTTTCTGAAACATATTGTATTGGGAAAGCAGAAAATAATATAAAATTATATTGTGAAACCTTCTGGCCATTAAAGGGTTAATTTATATACTTTATTTTTACCGTTTTCAAGAATAAATTTTATGGTCAGAATAATTGTTATGTTAGATTCAAATATAACGATTACGATACAAAAAAATTAATCTGCGTAAAAGTTAAAACCTGTAAGCTAAAAAACATATCTATGAAATTAAAATGTAAAGTGTAGCAACAATGTTAGGATTAAAGAATTATCACAGACAAAATAGAAAGATATAACAAATAGTTTAAAATAACAATTATTAATAAACAACTGTAAAACTTATTGTTTTATTATTATGATTTTTCTTGAAAATGTTTAATTTTGTTTATTATTGAAATATGTGGTTTTTGTTACAAAATCTAATGATAAGGTTCGAAAGAAAAAAAATTACAAGTTAGCTGGTATACTTTGATGTTTCCTTTTTAAAGAAATAATTTAAAAAATCTGCTTTAGCTTCTTTCTTGATTGAAATATAAAAACAATTCTACTTATATATCAAGGAATAAAGTCTTGAATTCAATATACTGAAACTGCTTCCAAAACCGACAAAAAAACATATTAATTTAAAAAGTCATTCCGCAGATCTTTGAAATTTTTATTTGTGTAGTTTTTAACTAATGTAAACCATAAATAAATATTTTATTCGATCAATACGTTATATTTCATTACATAGATACGTCAGAAATGAATAGATATATTCCACGAATAAAAAAAGAAAATTAGTAACATTGAGTACTTATTGTTTTTTTATTCGTTGGTTAATTATATTTCATTCTATTGCTGATTCTAATGTATGTGATTATTCACTTAATAGACTGCTTAAGAAATCTATTTATAATATATTGTAATGGTTAATTAAATAATTTGATAATAAAAATTTAATTGGTTTTCTTTATTAAATAAATGTTAGGAAACATTTACATTTTAATAATGAATTATAATATTGTTTATTTTTTTTTTTTTTACATTATATTATTATTCTATTTCTGTAATATTTACATTATTTGTATTATCAGATTCTTATAAAAATGAAACATTCGGTTTATGATAACTAAAATATGAAATAAATACTCTTGAATGAAATCTATCCAAATATCTTGTAAATTTGCTATGTTATTTTAACACTGAATTTAAAAAATTATTTTAAAATGAATTTTATATAAACAACTTAACAAACATCTCAATACGTGTAGGTATATACTCCCATATCTACAAAGCAACATGATCCGGATAACTAAAACAGTCTTTCTGTACTGTATTAATATATACGTATATGCGTACTGGTATAGAAAGAGATAAAAAGAGCGGAAGAAAGAAAGAGAAGTGGAATCGACGTCTTTCTTTACTGTATATTGATGTAAATATATATCCGCATATGCGTAAGTATAGAAAGATAAAAAGAGAGATAGAGAAAGAAAGAGAAGTGTATTGGTAATCACCGACGGAACATTGATGCCCACCTCTCATTCTATATATATTATACGCATATTTGTATAAATTCTCGCTCCATGTTTTTCTCTCCTATAACTATGCTTAGCGTCTCGTGACGATTTTTTATTACGACTTAACTATTTTTTTCTCCATGCAAAAGTCTATCATAAAAGTGTCCGGCACAACGCTCCAAAAAAAGTTTTCACTTCAAAACTGACTGTTCCATTGTTTGCTTAGATGGATCAGGGAAACTGTAGTAAACCATTCATCGAAGCAGCATTACAAATTACATAATTAATTATAAAGTGTGATAAATTAATCGTATTAATTATTTACAATATAAACATAAGGAATGGCTTTAAATTATAGTTTAATTTTTTAATTAAATTTAAAATTGGATTTTATTTACAGTTATAAATTTTATAATGAGAGAATATTTATTATACAGGGTGTATCAAAACTGCACGGCAATCTGTCGGAAACGGATTCTATATCTAAAAATAAGAAAAAAATTTCCAATAAACATATGCCTGAAAACGTT
>JAAAKQ030083795.1:0-14954 GCA_010016005.3 Zanna intricata | reverse complement strand
AAACAAACAATTTAACACTGGCATATAAAATGTAACATGTTGTAATAATATGAATTTACTGCGTTACAGTTCTTTATTTTAAGATAAGAACTACTAATCTACTATACACTGAACAGAAATGCTAGCAGGAGCGAGACAACAAGTCCGTCCAGTACAGCAGCCAGACGCAGACTGGCACTATAACTATATAAAGTTTTGTGTGAAAACTGCAAAAAAATGGTGTTGAAACATAGCTGTTAAAAATTGGATGGATACAGGACGCACGAGAATAGACGATTGCCTTTATGCGACATAAGAGCATCGCTGACTTCCAGTATGACTTCCAGTATGAAAAAGGAACTCAAGAGTATTTCAGATAAAAAAGATTTCAGGCCCGTCTCCAGAAAAGGGAACACCATCTAATTCAATGTAAAAGGCTAGTTAGTATTCAAAGGCGACAGCAACCGTTCTGCTTATGGTTTCGTACAGTATTAAATATTTTTACGGGCACATTTCGGGAATTAAAATAGCACCAACGGAGCGCGATCGAAGTGATCTTACATTTTTATTTAGAAACTCTTAAAGTTTTAATTTATTGTCTTGAATTTTAAAACTTTTACTCGGAAAGATATGAATAATTTTCAATTCTTATCAAAGGAAAGGAAGTAAATTTTTAGATTTTTTGCAATTAAAAGTGATTATTTATTTAAACAGTTCAAAATATTTTCATTTGAAGTATCTTTAATTACATTTTAGGATATCTATCAAAAAGATACCTACATTTTAACTCACAGTTAAATCTGTCCAAATATTTATAATTCTTTTTTTATCGTTTTAATAAAATAATAAATAAGTAGCAACATAAGGATAAGTAATTTCTAACTATCATCGAGAACGAAATTTAATTTTGTATTTTAAGTGTCAGGAAAATTCAAGATTATCCTGAGATATTTTATTTATCGCTTAAAATTCAAAGTAATAAAAAAAATAATAATTCTACGATCCTTTGTTCGTTAGGTATCATAAGCCTGATCACTGTAGGTGATCCGATAAGATTTACAAGTTACTTGGGGAATTGTTGATTTCAAAGATCACAAACGTCCCGTCAGAGGTCGGCTGAGGTAAAGACCGAGGAGTGTAGTAGTTCCTGTGTCTTCTCCAAGATTCTATCTTCCAGCTCAGCCTTTATAAAAAGCTAGATTAACATTAAAGCTTAATTTAAAGCGAAGTTTAAATTAAATTTAAGAAGGATCTTGCAAATTTGATTTATATTGAATAAATGAGAATTTAGATTACTTTGAAACAGATTTTGGTTAAAAAGATAATAAAGCTTAATTTATATAAATCTTATAAATAGAATGACGTTGTATAAAATTCTGCTATTAGCTGAATGTTAATGTTAACGAATTTATTAAAATAATGAAGAAATAATTGTACATCAAGCACGTAATCTTAATGTTTATTAAATGATCGAAATAATGTAAGTTTAAACGACAAGATAGTGTATTTTTCTAGTCTCTAAAACAACTGTCAATAAAAATAATCTTAATAAAAACCTCGATATGTCTGAAATTGTTCAGACGAATATACGTCGTGAATTATTTTATTAAGTTTAATTTTAAAAAAAAGTGAAAGGAGTTTACCTATTTGTAAAGGAACTTTATCTAGAAAGGCAGAGAGTCTGAATGCATAATACAAGTCTTTTTATCGAGTATCTCTTAGAATGTTTATGAGCGTACTTGCAAACACAAACCACAGAGTTTTCGTTGTGTCGTGCAGAAATGAAATCTTTCTGCATTATAACCGGAAAACTGAATGTAATTAAGATACAAATCTTTCTTGCCCGGGGATTCTGTTATGCTTTGGCATCCCGATCTAACGAAACGCGTTATATTTAGTTGTACGAATGACGGCGTCATTCTCTTCACCGAAAGAAATGCCTGTATAAGTAGTGCTATTAAAGAAAAGAATTGTTACTGACATCTCACAAGATTTTAAACTTGTTCTTATGTAAAGAATTAAACTAATATGTTGCTTTACGTAGTGAAACGATTCAGTTCATATTGAGAAGTATATATAAATATACCATCAGTTAGATTCAGGAGGAAAAGGAAATAATTTGGGATCTGATTGTAGAGGTTGAAATAACGAACAAAGTTCATAGAAACATATGTCCGAAAACGCTTTGGTATCGAATTACAACTAGCGAACAATTTCGTCCGGATTTCAGTTCCCCCTGTGAAATGAGGTATAGTGAGATTTTTAATGCGTTAAAAATAAGTGTTACCCGTTATATTTGGGGTAAATTTGGTGGATTGTTGTCGTTTTTACCGTGTAAAATTTAATAAAACAGGTTTCAGGTTTCAGGTTTGAAACTTATGACCACCACCGTTACAATATTAAACAACTAAATATAAAATTGTTGGTAGGTGGATTTATTATTAAAGACAAAAAAAAAATGCTTATTTTACCAAAAAAATTGTATTTGTTTGATATTGTTATCGAATAAAAAAAAGTGGCAGGATCATTATTCCGTCTTTAAGACTGTATATTACAAGCTTTATGTAGCGATCGTATTTTTATGTATGATTTTCTACTATTTAAAAAAAAAAAATCAGTCGGACTGTAAAATATAAATACCCACATAAAATAATACATGAAAATATTTTCTTCCGAAAAAGTATTGATAAATATATTTTATGACTCGATAGACAAGGTATTTTGTAGTTTATTTGTATCTGGTGTAGTTATTTATTTATTTGAATTCCAAGCATTTCTTTGAAAACAACCTGTATATGGAAGCACTTTTGAATCCTTTTTTTAACTTCGATTGGAAATATGCGCAGTTTGCTATATCTTTGACGATAAGTTTTAGGCTTAATAACCCTCTTCATAATAACAATAAAAAGCCATGGTTAACGGTTTTTTTATTTTTCTTGTTAGTGTCAGTTAACCGATGCGATTTGATTTTATTATTGAATATTTTCTTCAAATGCCGAATAAAAACAAAGAATATAAATTTTTTACGACTACTTTTAGTCCGACTTGAATTTAAGCTGATGCGAAACAAGCAAAATAAAATTATAAAAAATAGAGCTATGTAATTTAACGTTTATCAATTTTTCCTTCGCCCGAATCGGGCGTTTATGATCCGGTGGATATCCAGTTGACATTTTTTAGAAATAGCTATTCAGAGAGGAATGATTTTTTAAAAATAAAAATTAAAAAAAAAAGAAGATATTTTCTTTCAGTAAGGAAAGTACAAAAATTTATAATAATTAGAAACAATTGTTATTATTTTGTGAACCAAGTGATTTTTATAACTACTAGTTTTACATACGGTTGACCTCGTCCATTTCGCTCTGAATTTAAAAAAGTTAAGCTCTAAAATGAAATTTGATTAATAAGGTATAAATCAGAGTTTGTGATCTCAATCAATTTTGGCAATTTTAGCCGATCTCAAAAATGACTATTAAAAATGTCGTGGACTGGTTCCAGAGACTCCTGACCTCACTGATTGTTTACTGTTGAATTTCCACTGGTGATTGTCGAGGAGGTACTTCTATTATATATCAGTTTTTTTTAAGTTTTTGAACTAAATTACATACAATAGAGACATAAAAAAAAATATTAAAAATAAAAAGTAGTACTAAAGACAAAAAAAAAGCACGGGTGGGATGACTATCAATGAGTGAGGGCTAACAGGCAGCGCTATTTCCAACGGTTGTACCGGTCACCGTTTTGAACTGGAAAATTTTTATGGTAATTATTACACATATTTTGTTCCGGCCAATAGCGAGAAACCTCGTAGTTAAGTTTCAGAAAAATCGGATAAAGCCGATTTTAGTTTAGCCGTACCCACGCCTAAGGATCGAGTTTAAACATGAGGTCAATTATCTCGGTGTAGAATTCGATTAAATATTTTGCGCCTAATCGAATGTGTACATTAACTCGCGTAACAAAACGATTTTTCGAAGAAAACAAATGTTTAATCGAACGTGTAAAAGGAGATCACAGTCTGATTTTAATGGGAGTTTAAAACGTCACATCAGTAGGACAAGACAGGAAAATAATTAGAGAGTACATGTTAGGTCGAAGAAATGAAACAGGAACGGCTAGAATATTTAATGGAATGTAGTCTCTTATGACATATTGAATTTTATACCGTGTAGAGACCTGAGAATCGATTTCCTTCAGCAGTCTTTTCTAAGATCTTTTGAAAGGACTAACAGTCCTTTCAAAAATATATATGTTTACAAATTCCGACTTCTTGAAGCAAAAGATATTTTGATTTCAATTCGTAGCACCGTTTTTGATTATCCTATAGAGTTACAATCGGTGTCAATTGTCAATAGCTAAAAAGAGCTTCCCCGTTAAGCTACGGATTATCTTATCTGAAGGGTCGAGTTGAAAGCATAAACCACTAGTATCAAGCCGATCTGATCCAGATAATACCGTACGCAAATATTAATGAAGATTATACGCATATAATGACGGTAATAAGGTACTTTACGAAATTTGCATACGCGAAATCGCTAAAAAGTAAAACGGCGAAGAGATCGTCAAACCTTTCAAGCCTATTTTGAAAACGAATAAAATGAAACATTTTCAAATAGATGATTGTAAGGAGTGGTAAAATACTAGGATCGAATCGTTTATAACCAAATATAATATTAATCACTCTAGGTCTAGTCGCAGAAAAGCTTCTATAATGGAACGCTTTAATAGAAATCTGAAGAACAAGATGTGACGTAAGTTTATGGAAAGGGGTAATTACAGACGGGTTGATATTTTAGATTGACTGATCAAAAAGTACAACGATTCGTGTCACAGAACTATATTTTAAAAACCGAGCAACGTCATAAAGAAGAACGAAGGTGAGGTAAGGCATTAAAAACAGTAAGATAAGCTTTCCACGAGTAATTTTGATAACTTAATCGCAAAGGATGTCGAGGATAAAATGAAGCGAAGAGACAGCAAGTTGCTTCCCAATAATATCTGGTGTTTAGTCGTAGGTCCTTCGAACAGTTGTAAAATGAATGTCTTTAAATAGTTTGCGATTTAGCAACCGAAATATAAATGTTTGCAATAACTGTTATCCTATATCGTAGATATAAATATTTACTTTCTGGATAAAAATCAAGAGGTTGTTCCTCCGGAAGAAATGGGACCGAATTCGGTAATGGTTTTCAATGATGTTGTTTGTTGAAAACATACAACTTGATTTATGATTTATTTCGCTGTAGGACGTCATAATAATAGCGACGTGTTCTATTTATTTCAGGGGTACAGCAAAATACTAAAAACGGTTGTAAGAGACAATGCAAACTTTGTTTTGATATTACAGCAGGACGTGCATAATTTAAGAAATGACGTTTGTCGGATTTATACATTTAAATTATCGGCTTTTTAGTAATCGAAAAAAAGCACAAAGACGAAGGGTCATTACTACTTTAAACTTGCATCTACGTTATAGAAGTGTTTGTCCGCACGCTAGTCGGTTTGCTTTCCAAAATGTTCGTACGCTAGTTGAAACAGCAGTTTGGTTCGTGTTTTGCGAACTTTTATAAAATCCTTAAAAAGCGCATCTTGAACACGCTGTTTTAGGATTTTGGAAAAGTCTGCCCACTAACGAGTCCGCTCTTTGATTTTGCCACATATATATTTGAGCCATTTTCTAGTACATTTCATTATGTTTTCTTACGACCACGATGGAGGATCGCATGCGAATCACCGAAGAGATCGTGAAGATTCAAAAGAACATGAGAAAACTCGAGGGCTTGCAGCTCGGTTTGAGTGAAAAGAGTAGATATACGCGATGAAGTTTAAACATATCACCGAACCGATCACAAAACTAATTGAGAAAATATCGTGCGCGAATTACTTGAACGGGGGTAACCCTAAAGATGAAGTCTAATATGCGATTCCAATGGACCACCCGAATCACGCGATGAAAGATAACGAAAAGCATTATGAACACGATGATAGCGTACTCATAAAGACTGTCGAGGTAGAATAAAGAGAAGAAAAAGAGAAGAGGTTATTGAACCGACCGAAAGGCTGAAAGTAAACAAGTGCATTCCGAATTAAACGAGCGGATGCAACCTGAGGGGACTGTAACGCCAAAGTTTACATAACCCACTGATTTTTTGGAGGCTGAGATGTCAAAGCAGAAGGATATATTCACACCTAAAAATCTTTTATCTTCTTTGGAAGCGTATGTTTCATCTATTACAGTGATGCTTGAGACACCAAGAAAGTTGCCAGCTGTGGCCTGGGTTAAGAATCAATTCGAAGGCGAACTGTCTAGGGATTACATGCTTGACGCCATAAGCGATGTAAAAATATGAATAATGTTTACGTATTTCCTTCTGAAGTTGACGAATTGAAAATTGGAGGCAAATCTGTTTATTTTATTCACGATGGAATTTTTATGAGTGACAAAAGATTCCGAGGAACTTATAGAGATAAGGATTATGAATTACTTTTTATGAAAGAACCGAGTTCACACAAAACGGTGCAAAATCCGTTACTGATGCCGTCGGTTGTGCCGATATCTAACGGATAGGTATTCGTAGTAGACTGTGAGGGGGAAGTACAGTGTACGGAAAATAATCGGGTAAAGTAGATGTAATAAAGTCCCGAAAACGTTTTATAAATCCACTTCGTTTTCGATTCTAAATATAATTATCGATAAGGAAGTAAAGAAAAATCGGACAAAATCTGATCGTAGGTTCACATATTTTTACGAGGTTCTATTTAATACCGTTCTCGGAAGAGATTTTATCGAATCGCCTAATTTTTCGTTTTAATATTTGACACATTTTTTTTAATGTAAACGCTTTAAAATACATGTAACTAGCACTTTAAAGATGTTACTTTAAAATGTGCTGTTAATTTCGTCCGTGTTGCACTCTGATATCGGAGGAAAAGCGTCTCTGTAATTGTGAAACTACATTCTTCAAACTTTTACAATTTTCAGATATTTACGCTTTTTCAAACGTACACCTTCGAGTTCCTGATGTCCCGGAAGGCAAAATTTAAAAAAAAAGAAAAAACTGTTTTTGGACCTCTTCAATTAGTAAAAAGGAAGTAGATTATAGAAAATAACCCTTGTGATTTAACAACAAATCGTTAATCGTTTTGTAGGAGGTTTTTAATATCATCTCGCTAAAGTTTTTTTCCGTATAAAAGCCGTTTTGCCATTTGTCAACAACTTTAAATTAGAATGAATTTGAAACGTGTGAGAATAGTTTCTCTTGCATTTAATTAAATGTGTATGGCAGCAGATTTCATTGTGTAAATTATAGAAAAATATACGTTTTCAATTTTAACGCATACATGCGACAGGCAAATGTTTTCTGTTGTATAAGTATAGTTTTTGGCGTCCAATTTCTAAGAAATCATTAAAATTATATCGACTAGGTTTGGTACTGATAATTAATTTGGAGTTATCAACATTGAAAAAATGTAAGATGAAAATGTATTATTAAACTCTGCGTTTCTAGAAATTATAAATAATTAAGCCTTACCGACAAAATTGATTAAATTATCCGAGAACTCTGGACACTAGGACGTCATCAAGATAGCCATACTGACCCGAAAGGTTAAATGAAAATACAGAAAATGTTTAAAAGCATTACACGAACGTTTTTAAGATGCGTTATAACCATTAACATTAACGTCGACTCTCGGTGTACAAAATTTTTTATCCGGTATCAAATTACTCGTGTTTAGTGAACTATTTCGGACGATGACGTATTGTCGAAAGTACTCAGATCTTTTAATTGATTCATTTCTTAACCCTCTCGAAAAACCGCCGGCAATAATATTGGTTGATGCGAGGATGAAAGCGACAGCACTACCGAAGACAGTAGCAAAAGTGACTGAAACGTTTTGAAGAAAGTTATTTATTAAATGTAGTTATAAGGGCTTATAGTTTTAAGTAATTTCACGGTCCATCGTCGCATACAAAAACAGAGCTAATACTTTTTGTTAGTCGTTTAAAACCTCAGTTTATAGGAGTAATGTCTATATTCTAGAACGATAATTTTACAACTAGATTTACTTTTATCGACAGAAACATTTTGTGATTTTATTTTTGTTATCAAAACTTTCTTATCGTAACGATAACGAGGAAAAGAACCACAAATTCACTGTCCATTTTAGAGCTGTTACATTTTCCTGATCTTTTACTAAGGGTAAACTATTAAATTTTTCTATTATTTTATAACATAATACGATAATATGACATCAAATAATAGAATTTCAATCTGATAACGAAATTAATCGATACAAATTTTAAATTCCGCAAAGCCCTTTTTTATTTTCTCGGTCGTTATACTAGGCATGGAAAATACACAGTGTATATAATAGAGGGAGTATTTCTATCATTAAAAACGTCACCTCCTTGAATTTTTATACTTGGAGAAATTTAGAGATCCTTCGATCTAAAAACATTAAACCGGTAGATATAAAATATGTAAAGACAATATGTGTCAAAATTTATTCGTTTTATACCGTAGGAAGGATCTATAATCATGAAATTCGGTGTGTCATCGTGATGGCCGTTCTGCCGGACGGCAGATCCATAGTTTACCACAGTTTCCTATTGTCGTTCCAGTCACATACTTGCCTCTTCGGTATCTTCTCCTCTTCGACAACTTCTTCAAAGTCGTAGTTAACTTTTCGGAACTAAAATGATCCTATTTCCTTTCTCTCTTACCCTATTACTTTGGTAATATCGCCGAGTACTTCCTCGTTTCTTATTCGATGTACTCGTTTTACTTTCTCGTCTTCCTCCGTATCTCAAAAGCTTCAATCTTTCTTTGTCTTTCTTTCCTAAATGTCCATAATTCACATCCAACGATAAAATATTTATTACGCCTAACATTCGACCGGGTTTTCCTCGACGCTAATTCCTTACCGCACATAATAATTTCTGCTTCCGTTTTCCGATTCTCCATCGGCATACTAGCCGGATGACTAGTTTTCACCTAATCCTATTCTTTTTCCTTCATCTCTAATACTGTATCCCGTGTCCTCTATATCGTATGTCTTCGACATTTTTATTTCTTTCTAGTTTGTCTTCATTCTTCATTTTTCTATTCCTTCTTTTAACGTCATTATTATTTATGGAACGTTTTGGTTTCATCGGTTTGGTTCGCCGTTACTCTTTTCGATCTCCGATACTTTTATTTATTCTTCCTCTGGTATGTTGTTCATATTGTTATTAAATTATATTTTATGTTTAACGAAATATAAGACTAATACGAATATTGCTATGTAATACGTATAATATAATATTATTACGAGTACTATAGGTGATACAAAGCGCCGATTCTTACTCTTCTTCCTAACTGTAGCTGATCTGTCGTAATTCCATTTACTTTTGCAGCTCCTTTTTGCATCATGTAAAAATTCCTAGATCGGCCTTTTCACCCTCCATACACTTTTTATTTCAAGGATTTAGTGCGGGAAGCTTATGTATTAGGGGTTTGATTTTTTTTTTTTAATCGAACAGATAAGGATACATCACACACATTCCAGTGCTATATCTTGAAGAGTAGACTACTTTTTGCTCGTATGTCTTTTTTAAAATGCGAAATTACGACTGAAAATAATAAAAGTTATAGATTCTTTTTTAAATATTCTACTACTAAAAATTGACTTTTTTTATTAATATTTATAGAATTTATCGTTCAAACTTTTTTATTTATTTTGCAGAAGAAACGGTATGTGAAGGAAAACTCTTTTTAAAAAAAATATTATTCTGACCGAGGAAAGTTCAGCAAAAATTTTTATTTTTCCATTCCTGTTTCAGATTTTGTCAGATTTTTCTTTAATTCTTTACCGATGGTTATATCTAGAGTCGAAAACGAAGGGAGTTTATAAAATGTTTTCGGGCCTTTATTATATCTTATTTTCCCTCTTATTTTCCGTACACTGTACTTCCCCCCTCAAAATCTACTACGTATAGTTATCCGCTAGATTTCGCCACAGCCGAAGGGATCAGAAATGGATTTCGCACCTTTGATTACGATAGAATTATTGACATACAGTATTTACAGTGTACCTTTTTGTAACTATTACATTTTATTTTTATTGACTGGATAATTTGAAAATAACGAAGTTCAATCTTAGTAAATTTTGGATTAGCTTTATTAGCGGTAATTTATTTAATTTTCAGTTTGGCGATTCAGTTTGACTAACTCGATTGGCTAAAATCAATAAAATAGAGAGGGATGTACCGTTCAAAGAACTAAGTTAATAGTTTTAAATAGTTCATTCGGTTTTCGTGTAAAATCCTTTAAAAAGTCATACACCGTTAATTAAAAATTTGGTAATTCTTGAGCGAATTCGGTAGAAATATTTCATGGCAGTCGGATGAAGAACTCGGGAATTACTTTGAATACGGTTGATGAACATGGGCCTACAAACGATTCTACACTTTCCTAACTTTTAGATTGCGTAAAAAAATTCTTCAAAGAGATAGAACTTTAGAAAAAGGAAGCGGAAAATTCTTGATTTTGTCATTTTCAATTTTATGGCTTTTGAACAAACAGATCTATTATAAGCGTATATGTATGTTTGAACCCTTTTTTATTGACCTTATAAATCTTATATATTTTTCAATAAATTAACTGAAAAATTTAGTAT
The DNA here is from genome assembly GCA_010016005.3 of Zanna intricata. NCBI lineage: Eukaryota > Metazoa > Arthropoda > Insecta > Hemiptera > Fulgoridae > Zanna > Zanna intricata. Next base: position 4,316 of record JAAAKQ030083795.1, on the reverse strand, counting down.
TTTTAAGGAAATAAATATAAAACAGAACAAATTTTTATTGCTAAAAATATGAACAGACTGAATTACTTTACATAACAATACGCGTACTAAAAATTTAGCTCGTAATAATTTACATTTCTGGTCTCAACTTTATTCGATATCAAAAGGCCTAAATATTATTTTAAATTACCTATTTTGGTTATAATTAAGATATTTTAATCTTTAAAGTTTTTCTTTTTTTCTTTTATTTTATAAGATTTATTTTAGGAAAAAAAAATTTATTTCTACCGCCGGATTATTCTGCTTCGTATATCGGGGCCATTGTAAACAAATATTTTATCGGTAGAAGGATTATAATAAGATTCACGGGACTGGCGGTATGTGCTCTTTATATCCGGATGCTCGTTATAACTGAAAGAGGCTATTCGTACCAGAAAAAATCTTCCCCTCTAAACACAAAGTAAATAACTGATACTCAACGTTAAAGAATACAGCATTGCATAAGAAATTTGCCTGAGCTTACAAAAAATTAAAATTTTATCGTGTAAAATTGTAAGCGCATACGTGTTACTGGATGTGCATAAAAAATTGTAAACTTACTTAAAATTGGTTATTAGAGGTAAATGTATTAGAGGTTATTTTCGAAATAAAACACTGTAACTTGTGTAATTTACTCTTTAATACTATAATTAAACGATCTTAAGAAGTACGATCGATACACAGAATACTATAGGCTTATATCGATAGAATGTTAGATCTTTAAAAATAACTAAACCTAACATAAAAAAACTGTCTGTAGTTGTTTTTTTTATTCTTTTTACCTGAAATTGTCAAAAAGTTTTTTAAACTTATCGATGATATTATTCATTTCAGAAAATTTCGTACGGATTTTAAACTGTTCTGAGCTGCACGGACGGAAATGATTGGAGTCATCGAGTCGTCTTCATTTTCGCTGATTTACCTGTGTTTCACTTCATTAATCGTTTCTTTTTCTGTTTCTGGACTTTCGGTTATTAAATCGTCGTCGTCAGCGACACACGATCATCTGTATTACATCCGTTAAATACATTTTTTGAATCGACGGTCCGAATCCACTCGGAGAGTGCTAGTTCGTCTTCTGGGTCGTAATCTTCTTTAGTCGCAACTATAGCGAGACCGGACTTTTTGAAACGATTTTGAATTGTAGTTGAAGATAACCTTTCTTGATTAATCTGATGTCATCGAAAAGAATTGGATTAAATTTTTTTTTCTTCTAATCGATTAGATAAGTATCGATTAGCAGTAACATTTTTCTCTTCTTTTTTCTCAGTTCCAGTCTCGATTACGAATTTCAGCCTCAAAAATTGTAGAAGTCATTCCCACCTTCGTATCGGCTAAGTACTTAACCGGAAGTTTTTTACGTTCTTAAAACAACGGGGGTTTCTTGATTTTCCAATGACCTACAGTTTTATTTTTTCAGTTCCAGTCATATTTGAACACAGAAGGACGGTGAACCTTACTTTTGAATACAATCCACCGACCACATTTTTCTAATTTAATGTTTTGTCTGAAGTTAACTTGAAAATAAGGCCATTTCATCATCTTTAATAATGTAGAAGAGGATCCCACCTTGGACATATCCGGCTGTCCACCACCCCTGCTGCTTTTAAGCCATAGGCTTTTGTCAGCAGTCCTCTAAAGCCCTCATACCTGTCTAGTACAACGCTGCACTTGGCACTGGGAAAAGATGTCCCCTCTCAGCCTTCATCAAAAACGCATCTGATTTACATCAGTCACCCTTTCTCTGGCATCATCGGGTATATTTTTGGGCATGGTGTTTGCGCTCGATTTCGCCTTCCGCAAGACTTTACGCTGTCTTGAATCTTGTCTTTCTTCCACGACTGGTCGTGACTTCTTTCTTCTCGATCTTCTTTCTTGCTTATGCTGTGTGCTCCCGTTTACAATTTTTTTTTTAGGGCCTGTTCTACCTACTTTCGTTCTCTCTTTCTTTCTTAATCTCTTTCTTTAATCTCGTTAATAATCTACCATTAAGTCTCGTTCTTTTCGATTTCTCCCTTAGCTTAACCCGTTCATAAATGCTATCACTTATGCTCTTACAGTTCTCTGAATTATCCTACACACGATCTTCTTCTTCTCACACGTAGCCTACACCTAAACCTAACAGGGGCCACAAATCGGAGATCTTCCTTTATAGCTCGGAAATCTTCGTTCCTCAATTGGCCGCCCCTCAGGTCCACGGACATCTTCCTTAGTATGTTGACTTTTTCTATATTATATCTTTAACATGTACCTTAAACAAACTATACGCTGTCCTAGTGCCACAGATGTCTTTAAAAATTAAACCTTACGTCTAATGTTCTAAGCTGCCGCATGAACTGCCGCCTCTCTTCCTCAAATCTTTCGCACTCCAGGAATACGTGCTCAGCTGTCTCCTCTTGTCCATAACTCACACAGTTCAGACCCGGTACCAAACCAAACTTGTTCAATTTTCCGTTAAAGTCTCCATGCCCGATCAGCGCTTGCGCGGTGTAGTGATCCACCGTTAACCATGTTCTTCTACATCTGGAAATATCGAGTGCGTATATCTCCCCTTCTCAGATGTATCCCACCGCTCCTGCCACTCAGCAAAGCCTTCTTCATGAATCACCTTCTCTCTCCGTCTGAGCAGCTCCAAATCTCCACACACACCCGACACTCTCAACTCCTTGATCTTCTTTCGTTCTCTTGCTGTTATATCCACCGGTTTCACACCAGCCACTACACAGACTGCATCCCCAGACACAACATATCCTCTTATCACAATTCCTCTTTATAACAATCAGCAGAATTAAAAGCTGTATACTAAGCGGTATCCTTCTAAAATGTATCAACTCCGTCCTGTTGCCCATATCGATGCACCGTACAACATGATGCCTTCTGCTAGTCCTCGGTGTAGGATCTTCAGAGTATGAAAATCCATATCCCACTTAAAATTTAAGTGGGGACTCTGGGTCTTGGCATATCTGACGTTTGTTTGCCAGCCTCCGTGGCTGAGTGGTAGCGTCTCGGCCTTTCATCCGGTGGTCCCGGGTTCGAATCTCGGTCAGGCATGGAATTTTTCACACACGCTACAATTCATTCATCTCATCCTCTGAAGATGTACCTTAACGGTGATTCCGGAGGTTAAACAAAAAAAAAAAAAACTTCTTTAATATCTCGATCGCTGTACTAGCAATCTGTTCCAACTGGATCCGCGAATTGGCCTCAATTTTCAGCTCAGCGTCGTCGGCATAAGCTCTTACTTGACATCCCTCCGGCAACCGAAGTTTTAGGAAAGAGTCAAATCAACGATCCACATCAAAGACCCCATCACACTTCCTTGGGGACATCCTCAGCTTAGCTGCTTCTTCCATTCCGCAGAACCATGCCGCATCAGCACCTCTCTATTTTCGAAGTAACTACGCTGGAAATTAAACTCTTCAGACGTAGTACCTCGCCTACCAAACTGATACAACACTGATGACCACCACATTCTGTCGAACGATCCCGAGATATCAAGGAACACACACAACACATAGCTGCACTCCGATTTTTCCGTAGCCTCCAACAACGACGATATTGGATCTTCTGTCCTACGTCCAGGCCTGAAGCCATATTGCCTTTCCGAAAGAAGCCCATTCTTATTCATTCTCTCATAAATCCTGTTAAACAGGATCTTCTCATAGAGCTTCCCGAACACCGGTAAAAGCGTCAGGGGCCTATACGACTTAGGCAAGGTCGGATCTTTCCCCTGTCCTTGTACAATACCTTAACTATTCCGAATTTCCAGCAAGCTGGAAATTGCCCATTCTTCAGTAACAGGTGGAACAATCCTGTTAATTCTTCTCGACAGTGGGGAAAAGCCGCCCTTAACAATTCCACCGTAACGCCATCAAACCCAGGGGCTTTACCACGCTTCAATCCAGACACCACCACTGAAACCTCTCCTACCGTGATCTCACTTGACCGGCATTCTGTAATGAACATTTCTATGCTGTCCCTAACACGCTTGTGATAGGCAGCTTCATCGAACTCATTGTCATCTGGCAGCAGTTCATCGAGCAGCTTCATCACCATAAAACGCTTGTGAGTAAAAAAACCTCCTCCGAACTCCATGGAAGTCAAGAGCACCTCTTCTTTCTTCTTTCCTGTGACTAGCCGATACACAATACTCCACGGATCCTTATTACCCTTTTTTTTTTTTTTTTTTTTTTTTTTTTTTTTTTTTCCTTTTTTCGGGTCGCCTCCCCCCCAGTGTGGGTCCAACTTGGTGGGGGGGCCCTGTGCTGTGGGGTCTTCCACCGGGGCTAGGGGGGTTG
>JAAAKQ030083784.1:0-14954 GCA_010016005.3 Zanna intricata | reverse complement strand
GAGCAGACATTGATAGTGACCATAATTTAGTGATAATGAAATGTAGATTGGAGTTTAAAAACCTGAAGAAAAGGTGTTAGATGTACACCGACTATGTTTCTATGGCAGAGATTATTAGGTTCTCAATGTAGAACAAGATAAGTTATCCTTAACTTTATGTGAAGATATTGATGCAACTTTTAAAATTGTTTTCCTGATAGTTGTGTAGTGTCACAATTCTGGCTTGGAACTACTAAATGTTCTTATGTCATCAATCATGGCCTTGCACCATACTTTGAAGGTATTTAGCAAAATCAGTTGCTTCCTGTGTTAATTTTGTGGTATGCTTTGATGAAGCATTAAATAAAATTGTACATATTGGTCAAATGGACCTATTTGTACAATTTTTGTTGTTGTACAGAAAGCAATAAAGAACAATTTAAGTACAAATAAAGTACAATTTTTTTGTACAGAAATAAATGTAATACTAATAAAGTATTATAATAGAATACTTTTGGGAAAATCCATTGCTTAACATTTTCTCCATGGTTTTGTAGAAGGTATCTCTCTAAAGATAAAATCAAAGTATTACAAATATCTATGGATGAACAGAATGTGAATTTGAACTTTTTAAAAATGTTCATTGATCAGCTGATGGAGAAATACCTTGAAGGAAAATGTTTAATGAATATAGGTTTTTGCAGTTTAGCATGTTGTAACTGGAGCTATGAAAACAGGGATTGAATCTGTCAAAGGGGTGATTCATACCTTTAAGAGATCTTTCAACGTGGTGTGCTGAATTTACCTCGGTCACAGGAAATAATAAATTTCCTTCAAAATATTGCATGACTAGATGGTTATATAAATGAGATGTTTACAAGTCTCGCTAATTTTGAATGACAAGAAGAAATTTGTTGACAAATCAATGAAACTTCAATCTAAGTTGTACCCCATTATTATTGATTGTTGTAAAGACAAAATTCCTAAATAATAAATTTTTAATATATTTTACAGAGTAAACACACATAATATTATAATACACACAAAGAACATAATATTGTGAGAGTCTAGAAAGTTTTACTAAATTGGTCAGGAAAAGTTAAGAAAAACTAATCCTAAAATTCGAAGGGAACCCTGCAAGATTTGATATAAGCAAAATAAATTGGGCACAGTTTAAATGAGGATTAATTTTAATAAACACATTAGTCAATCCATTTTCTTTTTATAACTATTTAACTCTTTTTTGATATAAGTATCCAACTATTTATATAAATTGTTGCAGTATGGTTTTTTCAATTTCAGAAATTATTTCTGTAAGTCCCATAGAAAAATAATTTGCTTTTTTTATTCATATACTCCCTTAACATCGATGTTATGTTATGTTGTTAACATCAATCTCAATTGGCACGAATTGAGATTTATTTATGTCTAGCATTAGTTTTATTAAACATCATTTTTTAATAATATTGGTTTTTAATAAACATCTGTACTCTAATGGAATATAACTTACATTATCTCCAATTGTTCTTTTGGTGCTTTATATGTGTAATAATCATTAGAAATGTTGTAGCAACATTTAATGTTCCTCCTTTCTATAGAAAATATTGGATTGTACATACTGAATACACTTGGAAGTTAATATTGTATTAATTATACATGATTAAAATTTGAAAATAAAGACAATCTTTATTTGGAATACCATAGAAAAATTTGAGAGTATTATTTATTACATTATAAGGTATTATTACTCTGTAGGGTAATTTGCTTTATTTATTTATAATGTTCATTATAAAAAAAAAAAAATTAAAATAAAACCAGGTTCAAATCTTGGATAGGCAAGGCATTCTTCATATGCTACAGATTTCCATTTAGGCTAATGATCATAGCAGTGAGCCCGTAATGTAAAAAAAAAATATATATGCTGCGAGAGAATATTCATTTTAAAATTAAATAACTTGAATTTTTGTTAGTAAGGAATAATCAGACTTTTAATTGCTATCTTAACTATGACTCGAGTATGTGCTTGCTAAAAAGAACAAAAGAGAAACCTTAAAAATAATTTTCAAGAGATGAGATATTCACTTTCTTCAGTAAAAAGATTTTACTATAAAAGAAGGTTTACTTTATCCTTTTTTTTCATAATGGAAGTTTTATTATTTTATTAATAGAATATATTGTTGTGTTTGGTGGCTCGATCAAGATATTGAGAGATTGACAAACAAAAATGTATATATAATTACAATTTGTTGGTCATAAGTAAAATAAGACGAATCACTTATAATGACCATAGCAATAATAGTAAAGTAAAAAAAAAACCAGTAAAAAAAAAAAAAAAGGGTATAGTAGTCACAACAATAATCAGAATAATAGTAATAATAACAAAAGACAATAAATGTTATGACCGCTAGTCTTACCACTTTTAACCCATTAGTTTTGTATTAATAACAATAGTACAATAGATAGGACAAATATAATGTTATTTTACTGCAGGTACCTCTGCTGTTCACAAATAAAACTTCCTTACAGTTTATAAATAAAGTAAATACATTCACTTTTAAACTTACAGTATTTCATTGAACATTATTTGTATCATTACCTTAGTTGTGCCAACTTAGTTCACTTGAAAATTCGCTCCTCTCTTGATTGACATCTCATGGACTGATTCACAGAACTCGCATTGCAGATTTCATCTCACAGACTCATGTTGCAGACTATTCTTGCGAAACTGATTTTTAACTGGTCTTTCCCCACAGTATTTATACTTCTATCCTCTTTACCTGCCAAACTGGACCCAACTTGAAGCATGAGAACAATCGAGCGAGCCCTTTCATTCCCATGTGTTCCTTGCTTTGGTCTCGTAACTATTCTGACGATACAAACATTTGTTCATTGTGTGTCAGTGGACAGTTTTACAAAAGACGACTGTTAAATGAACCTGTTACCTTTACGTAAAGGGTTTCTTTTAGTCCCTTTCTAAATTCCTTATTATATTTTATATTACATTTCTCTTAATTGGCAGGAATCCATTACTCAGATTCGCTATACTGGACTTGTTACAATATAATTTTGACTTTCAGGATCAGGATAGAGTGTGGGGTTTGATTGTCGTATTTATTAATTTTAATGTTTTTATTTTAAAATTTGGTAAATAGATATTTTATTTAGATTTATATATAATTGCATACTATATGAATAAATCATAACAGGACAGGGTAGATCTGCTACTCCATGGTTGATAAGAAACTGCCCCAGCAGTTACCTTGATGGGTCTCAAGAAACCTTGGCACAACCTTGATTAGAACAGTATCTCGAAGTACTGAAATAGAATTTATAATCCCTATTAACAGATGATAATAAAAATATAAGATAGCAGTAAAATATGTATGAAAATAAATGAAGTCATTATAAAAAAATTAATTTGAAAGGGTTCAAGGAAATTTTTTGAATGTATATTATTTGTGTGTGTTAAAGAAAGTTGCTGCTAAGCTTTCAGTTTTGATTTTTTAATTAATATATTTTAAAAAATCATCAGAAAAGTTGGTTTGTTTGTAAAAGAAATTTTTTTTTCTTTAAATAGATTTGTGGGAAGTTATTTAAATGGTTCTTAATAGATAAAAAATGTCAGTGGAAACATAAGACATTCTCTCTGTAACTATATTTTGTTATATGAAAGTAATTCTGTTGTCTAGTCAGATAAGAGGTAAATTTTTTCTGAGATAGCATATTTATTAATGAATAGATAGCATCTTATAAAACCTTTAGTCTGTAAGTTATGAAGTGGCCAGAAATTTTACTCGCATGGGCACTAGAATACAATTATTATTTAGAATACATCATTATTCAGAATCCTATATGTGCAGTTAATAATGTTATGTCCATCTTTGGTTTAATCTATAATTAAATCTAGGCAATTGAAATCCATCTATTTTATTTTTTGAATCGCTTTAGTAAAAATGTCTAGCCACTTAAAAAGCTATTATCTTTGGCTGCAGATATAGTAATATAGTAATCATAACATGAATAATTTTAGATTTCAAGTAAGATAATAAGAACAGCAAGGTACTCAGACATTTTCCTGTACAACATCCTGCATTCTTGGAGTTAGGGATGGGCTTTGTCTTGTTTTTGTGTGGATGTTCTTAATGAAAAGTTAGTGTTGGCTAACTTATTTATTTTCAGTTAGTAAGTTATGACTCAACTTAATTGTAATCAGCCACTCTGTGATACTGTTGTGAATAAATCTTTTCATCAGCAAGAAGTAAAGAATTTAATCAAATGCTTTAAAAATAAAAATTTCATTCATAATATTTTTATTATCTGTAGGATATTTATAACATTTTCTAAAAACTGTTAAGTATGTTTATTCATTAAATTATTTTTCCCCCTTATGTTGCAGAACATACCTTTATTCTTCGTTTATTAACTTGTATTAAATTTTTATTACTTTTTCTAGAATGTAAATGTCATATCCCAGTCATCCTTCCTTATTTACTTTGAATGTTGTACACATACAGGCATCTAAAAGATGATGAATGATATTTGATGTTATAGATTGATCCTGAGATTGTTGCCCGTGCTGCAGAGTGGACTGAACATAGAGCTCCAGATGGTAGGTTGTATTATTATAATGCTAAAGCAGGTGAATCTGTCTGGGAGAAACCACAACCATTAAAGGATCTTGAAAGTAAGCAGAAAATCTAATATATTGATTGATTAATTTATTATAATACTAATTTTCTTATTTTACTAATTTTTAAATTTATAATTTAGTCTGACAGATAGAAGGTATAAATTATTCTTTGAAATTTGTTTAGTGACTGCCATTTAGAATTTACAGAGTTACTTAAAGGGAGATTATTCTGTATTTGATAGGTAATTGCAATACCTTTTTCTTTCTTTTCCTTTTTAAGAAGTAGATCAAGTAAGATTATTCATGTTTGAACTATAGATGTGCATAAATTATTAATATGAAAATACTTTGTTAAAGAAATCTTTACATTATTCACAGCATTAGACATAACACATATTTTGGATGATTTATGCTATTTATTTATTTTTTTAAATAGACACTGTGGAACGTTTACTTAGTCTGCAAAAGAAATTTCAGTAAATTTTTTTTTTTGTTCAGTACCAATTAAATGAATATATTTTTTAAATAGCTTCTTAGCGAGTGGTAACTTTGTATAGAAGTTGTCCATAAACAAATAGTCAAATTAAATATTAATTTTTCAGCAAAATGATCATCTAGAGCTTTTAAAAAGCTTTTTCCGCTGTATAATTAGTTCTACATATACAACAATAACTGGAGTCACTATCCAATAGTTTTTTGCTCCATCCCTTTTAGTCTGCATATACTGTATAAAAACACTGTTCTTTCTTATTTAATATTGATTAATCAATGGAAATATTTTGTTTAGATATAAAATATTTTTTGAAAGCACTATTCATAACATTTATATACTTTTGTACCTTATACAGAGGGATCATGCTTAGGTTGTCCCCATGGAATATTTGGCTAAAAAGTAATGTGCAGTATTGAACTTATTGCCTGAAATTTGTTGAGACCCATTGTCTCAGGAAAGAAAAGTGTGTTTTCTGTGATCATTTTGTATTCTAGTAATGTTCTAAATTTTTCTCCTGATGATAACCATATCTATTACTAAGGAAATATACTTTTTCATCTGGACGATAGATACATCAGCCCTTCTTGATACCTAGATTTCCTAATTTCTCTGCAATTCCTGTTCATGCTTATGTTTTTGTTGAGCACAAGCATTACTTTCTGTAACCAAGATTCTGTACGTCTCTGTTGAAAACTAATAAAAATAACTGACTGGCTCCTTTTACAAGGGGAACAGTTTCTTGTTCCAGGATGTCTAATGTGAAATTTGCTTTAGTATCAACATCAGCCTCTGGAAATATACCCTAACCCATACAGGATTGTTTACCTCTTCTACTTCATCTTCACCTTTGTCAAAATCTGGTTCATGAAGTTTGTTACAACCAGAATTCATATATTTATCCCCAAACAAGTCACAATCTATATATCAATAATCATCACTTATGTTATCTATTTCACTTAAGTAATTGCAAATAAGATAATTCACTCATTTTGTACACCTTTTTTCATAGAAGAAATAAAAACAATAAAGAGAATGTAAAACAAAACAAAGTATGTGTAAACTGTAAGTAAATCAATCCAATAAGGTCAGCATTGTGCAATGCCATACCAATTTCTTGCAATATTTTTAGTTATTAAGGCATATAATAACATAATCTAAGATTCTACTAATGCATCTTGATCACAACTAACAGTTGATGATATAGCTAATTCAACACTATCAAGATGGTTAGCTATATTCGAGGGTTAAGAGTATTCTGTAAAAAGTCCTCTCTCACTCTGAAAGTTATCTCATCGGTTATCTCCAGTCATCAACGGTACAATACCGTATTACTGTGCAATTTTGGGAATCAACACCGATTTTAATAAAAATTTGGTCTTAAGCGCTACTTACCCTCTACTTAAAATCTACCCTGTGCCGGACCGGGCTTTTTATTTTTTAGGGGTGAAAAACTACCCCTTATTGAAAAAAATTTTAAAATCATAGATTATAGCATATAGTTGCTTAAAATAATGTTTAAATGAATTATTTGTAGATCTCTTGACAAACATGAACAAGATATATCATTAATCAGAAAGATTCAGCCCCTGTAAATCATCCCCTGAGAGTAGTAATTTTCAAAACTAGTTTTAAAGATATTTGTTATAACTTGAAATGATTTTCAAGTTACAATAATTTTTAATATGACATCATATTAAATTTGAATTACTGTACTTTAGTTGAATGAAATACATTATTTTCTGAGATGCTTCAACCCTAATAATAAATTAACCCCTGGAGGTAGTAAATATTGAAAAATATTTTTAAAAAGGCTTTTTACGATTCGAAATGATTCAAAAGTGGATCTATATCAAATGTATGTTACTTGATTGTAAAATAAAATAATTATTTGTTTAACTGCTTGTTCAACCCTTATAAATCATCCCCTGAGAATATTAATTATTAAAAAATAATTTCAACAATTTTTTTTACAATTAGAAATTATTTAAAAGTGCGCTTATATTGAATTAAGATTATTTCAATGGTGAACTAAAATTTGTTATTTTTTAAACACTTAACCCTTATAAAAGCCATCCCTTACGACAAAAAGTATAAAAATTGTGTTACAATTTTTTGTTTTATCTCTTATGTTTTTTTATTCGCTACATTTTTGTTCTAAATAATTTTTTCGTTGAACTGAAAACTTTTTAAGTAATTTGTGAAAAAAGGTTAAAAAAGATGTGTTTTTTGAATGAAAAATGTACAGTTTGTCATGAATAACTCTGAAATTATTAACTTTACAAAAAAACTTATACAACAAAAATTGCTTAGAATTGGTCAATCTATAGATTTCAGAGTTTATTTTTATTAAAAAATGTTTCACCCCCTAGAAGGGGTGGCTCCACCCCTACAGTAAAAGCCGGCACAAGGTAGATTTTGAAGAAGGTTGTAAGTACTACCTAAATCCCAATTTTCAAGAAAGTCGATGTTGATTCTCAAAATTGCCCGTGAAAATTAGTGGACTATTAGTTTGTCCATCAAGTTAGAAATTATTTACTTTATGACTAAATTTAATTATTGGCGAGACTAATTATATTATTTATTGTATTAATGACCTATTATTAATAATTAGTATGATGTAGTATGCTTTGTGTTAAAGGTTTCAATGAATTCTTTTTTTTTTTTTACTAAAAATTTTTATTTTATGGTATATAATTGAATTAGTTTCGAGTTATATAATATTATGACAGGAAAAAGTTCAAATTTGGTAACATTAAAAGAAAAGGTAGACACATGTAAGCATCAATTTAAATTTTAACTCTTGGCCTCAGGATACATTTGTGCCTCTCATTTGGTTGATAACTATAAACAGAAGTAATAAAAAACTACTGTTTATGATTCTGAATTCTATTATTGTAGTACATGTTATTGATTGAATATAAAAAACTATAATAAATGAATAAAATTCTGTTATAACATTTTTCATAAACATGAAGAAAAATATTTTAAGTGAAAGAAATTTAAATCATAAAAATGAGATTTTTCTTTTGTTCAGAAATTTGTTCTTTTGTTAGCTTAAAAAAGCAGACTGAAAAACTCATAATATAGCCGAAAAAAAAAAAAAATTGTTTTTAACCTGTTGATGTTAATTATTTTTTATTTAAGTATAGAAGACATATAAACTTGTAGATGCACAGTAATTTTACCTGAAGTGCCTGAATTAATGTTGAGACTGCTGATAGTATAGTAGAGGAGCAGTGTTTTGCAACAGGGCATCTTAGGTACAAAGAAGCCAGTTGCTGGTCCAACAATTAATCCCCCATCATGTGTGACAGCTGAGATTAAACTTTGTCATGTTATACAAATATTTCTTCAATTTTGAAACTAAATACTAATGTTAATGAGTGTGAAACACAAATTGTAAAAATGTGTCTGTTACTTTGCATTTACTATATGTTACCTTCCATTTACTGAAAGTAATTTCAACTAGCTATACTAATGTGTACTTAGCATTTTCAGTTCTCACTTTTCTTTTCCCAAAACAAAAAAGTGCCAGTCACAAATATTAATAAATTATTATTACACTTTTTTATTATAGGGGTTAAAAATAAGTGTTAAATGTGTAAAATTTTAACATTCCTCTTGTAGGCTGGACGAGAAAAAATATTACTATCAGGAAATAATTTTAACTGTTAATGCTGTAGGCATTTGAATTTCTAAGACTGTAGTTTGTTTTTGCAATAAAAATAAAAGTTGTAATTTATGTATTTATTTATGATTTCTACAAATTATGTTAATGTCATCATGTGCTGATTAAACTTAAATTTTATGAAGAAGGTTCTGGGTTCAAATTCGGGGCAGGTTTAGTACAGGTTGCATGGTGTAACTTGATTGCAGCTTACCATGCAAGTGACAGTATACTATAAATTCTACTAATACACTAACACTATTAGGCCCTATAACAAACAGAAACTTCTGTCGGTTTTCAAAACCCATGAATAATGTACTTTGCAAACAGTAAAAACATATAATTATTAAAAAGATATCGCTTACAAATTTAAATAAAAAGTTTACAAATAAATTAATTGAACTTACCTCGTTACAGTTCAGAAGACTGTGATCCTACTGTCATGTAAGAGGATACTACTTATAACTTATTGACTTACTGTTTTACGTTGTGATAGTTTTTAAAAGTCTAAGAACTAGACATCTACTGTAATATGTGCTGGATGACATGAATCACAGTTTAAATATAATTTTAAATGGAGAAGTAAATACAGTAATTAGATGATGATGTCTTTGTAAATATGATTTTGTAATAATGATATTCATGCAATGCACACGTAATGCTTTTCAACCTCGCATAAGCCACTTAGCATCACAGCACAATTGTGAGCTTATAGCGCAGACCCAATATATTCTATATGTTCAGAATTTCATTAATCAAATTTTGGTAAGAAGAAAAAAAAAAGTTGCTGCAATTGTACAATAACCTATGTAGTAGTTGAAGAGAATAATTAAATAAATGAACATTGCTAATTTTAATTTAAATCATTTTCTTTATTATTTTTTTATAGCATTTGAATTTTTCAACTAAGCATTTTAATATTTTAATTGTGGAATAAATTTGAAAAAACTTTCTCAAGTTAATAAAAAAATTGATATTTGTTGTGTAAACTATAATTTTAGTTTTATAACCTTTTGTTTTGTATGCAATAAAAGAAAATCAAATTACTGTATTTGGATTATTTTTCTTAAATTACATATGTATTTTATGTGGCTTTGCATTGTAAATTTATACTAGACGCAGAATTAGTGATATTTTAAGTGATATGGCTGAAAGTAATTAACGTTTTACATTTCTGAAATCTTATCGATTTTTTTGAAAGTTGATCTGGTAGTCAGTTTTGTTGGGAACACTTTACACTCCAACCTCAGTGAGATATAAAATTTATATGTTTATGCAGTTCATTAATGTACATCCTTTTTGTTCTTGTTTTTAAATTAACATCTACTCTCATATTTGTGTTTAATTTTTCTGACTGAGAGCAATCATAATGTAATTTTGTTTGTGTGAGTTTCTTTATTACTCTTGAGTGATGTGTCTGCTTTTTCTTACCATACTTGAAACAAAAATGTATTAGATTTTTCATTATGTTCATTGTTAATTGTTTTTTTGAAAAGCTGCATTGCATTTTGGTTAATCTTTAGTATCCTATTTGTTGTTTGTGACGTTTGGGCAGTAGTTATTTACATTTGTCTCCATACCACAAAAAAAATGACAATAGTATTTTTTAATTAATAATTATTATAAAGATATTTCTCACTTTTTATAAACTAGTTTATTTTAATCGTGACTATTTATAAGTATTTAAGTTTTTTTGAAATAATGTTGTATTACTTATTTTTCATTTTTCAGCGGCAAAATTAGCAGCAGCTCAGGGAGTTTCTACAATGCCTCCAGCTGTTATTACAGGTGCAGCTACTACAAATGCTGCTGTTTCAAAAGGTGCTGAAACATTATCCCCTACAATTGGTACCACAGCTGGTGCTACAGTGACCAGTGCTACAGTCACAAACACAACCAGTTCTACTACAGCTGCTACTACAGGGGCTACTGCTACTGGTGCTGCTGCTGGTGGAACAGATGATGACTCATCCGATAGTGATGATGAAGGTGGTGGTGGTGGTAGTGGTGCGGGTAGTGGTGGCACTACTAGTGGCACTGCCCAAGAGAAAAATTCTTCACATCTTGTTAATGGTGATGGAGATGAGACTAGTGATGATGAAAACAGTCAGCAGGCAGAACGGAAAAGAAAGGGTGAGCAGGATTCTGATTCGACTGCAAAAAAGAAGAAAGAAGATGAGGAAGAGAAAAGTAAAGAGGTACAAAAACAACAACAGCAGCAGCAGCAGCAACAACAGGATAAATCAAAACCTATATCTAGTACTCCGGTTCCAGGAACACCATGGTAAGTGTTTTCGCTATTTGCTATTTTTATATTTTGAAATAATGAGGATTGGGTCATTGTAGATAATACAGTAATAATAATTTTTTTTGTTTTTTTACTTTTAATTAATCCATGGATTTTGTTTCACTCCCGTTTTAGTGTTTATGTAAATTATGAAGTAACCAGAAAATGTTGATTCCGTGCTGTGTTTGTAATATTTAAGGAACTTTTACATTTGATATCATGTCATGATCACATTATCAACACATTTTTTTAAGTTTAAATTCTTAGCTATCATGTTAATTAAATGTTGAAGATTGATTTTGGCTTATTGAAATCATTCTGAAACTTAAGATTTTAGAATAAAATTTATTAAAAAAAAAAATTATAGATTAGCAGCTAAAAGTCAAAGACAGGATTCAGAAAAACCATATTGTGGATTTTTCAAATGTGATTATCTGGAGAAACTGATTATTTAAATGACTTCAATTAGATTTTTTGAACTAAATAATATAGACCAAATGTGGTGCTGGGTAACACTATAAATTATCCTGAAAGGAGGTAGTGCCTTTTGGGTTGGTTTTCCTCTTCCTTATCCTTAACTCATTCTTATTTAAAGAGTTACCATGGGATTATAGGGTCAACTGATATATTGGTTAAGTGGGGTGTCATACTTAATCCACCTTCAGCAGCTATAACTATTGGAGTTTCTTATACAGGCTTAGTGAGGTTTCCTTTAGCTTTTCTTGTAGCATAATCTAGGAACTTTACATACTTTTTCTTTATTTTTCTGTTTAGCATCCATCATAAAGTATTAATTCAGAAGATGAATGAGGATGATATGTATGAATGAAGTGTAGTCTTGTACAGTCTCAGGTCGACTATTCCTGAGTTGTGAGGTTAATTGAAATCCAATCGCCAAAGATCACTATTAGCCACAATATAGTATTCAAATCTGTATAAAAGTAACTGTTTTTACTATTTTCCTGAACCTTAGAACCCTTGACTTCAAGATAAGCTGATTTGCAATGATTTGATCACCACTAGACCAAGCCAATGAGTTACATGCCCAGGAGTCGTGAAAAATGCCTAACTATTGATTGAGTTGCCTGTCAACTAAATATGGCCCTCCTGCTCTGCAAATTGGCTTTCTTATCAGTTACATCCTTAAATTTTGTTTGTTAAAACTGGCAGAAATAATAAATTATTGGAGAAAGAGGTAATATAAGGAATGTGTGAACTAGTGAAAGCATTAATCAAACTTTAATATAGTTAAGCAGCTGTTATCTTAAAAACCTTGATGTTAGATTTATTAAATTTCATTACCTTATTCATTAACCCATGAGTACTAGTATCCTATTTACATTATGTTGTCTTAAATTGTTGTTACTTTCTTACACCAGGTACAGTAATGTGCAAATTAGTCCAAATATAGGGAATTTTTTTCTATTTTGTGGCTACACTACTTGACCAATACCCATTCTTAAAGTTGTCTGTAATGTGAGGTTATTCTTTGGTAATTTAGACATTTTCTTATTATAGTGTTTTATGAACGTTTATTTAATTTTTTATTATAAAATCAAATTTTTTAATTTTTTGTTCTGTGTGTCTTGAATATGTGATAATTGACATAATTTCAAGAAAACATTCAAAAATTATTTCTCTTTCTGAGCATATCAGTATCACACAACTAAAAATAACTTCTAGGGGTGGTGTTGGATAGAAAAACGGCTCTTACCTAACAATCAGTTAAAATCCCCAGAAAAAGATGTTGTTTTGCATTTGAAGGTTCTTGGTCATTACTTCTAGTAAATGGTATGTTAAAAAATGAGGATACATCAAGAATCTGAAGTAAAGGGTTGTGACACAACTTCAAAACATATTTCTATAAGTCAATGGAATGTTCCATCAAGATTTGGCATCATATTGCCAAAAAAATTAAAAAATATTTCTAAGAATGAAATATTAGTGTTACTATGGCCGGCAATTTCTCAGACTTATAAATACTGTCAAAAATCAACTTTACAGCAAAATCATTAAAGCAATAATGTCTATGGTTTCATGATGAAAAAAAGTTATACACTTGTTGAATTTAAGCTAGTTCATGTACATGAAATTATAAAGAATAAAGGAAGACATATTAATGATTGATATTCACAAATTGTACAGTTATGATTTTTTTTCTTTAAATAAAGTTAACTTTTTATTAAATAACATCTATTCAGGTTAATTTACATGTTACTGTCTTGTATTTCTTCATTTTTGTTTATTTGTGGCTGTTTGCCTTATTTTTTATTTATCCTATCATATTTTATAAAAAATGAAATTTTCCATTCTTTGTTTAAAACAGCTCTGGAATTTTAAAAATATATATATGGTTCTTGTGTTATATAATTATTCTTTATGTGCTCTGGATGTAGGTGTGTCGTATGGACTGGAGATGGTAGAGTATTTTTCTACAATCCATCTAGCAGAACATCAGTTTGGGAAAGGCCAGAGGAGTTGGTCGGAAGAGCAGATGTTGACAAAATGGTATCTAGCCCACCAGATGCTATACAAGCTGCTCAGACTACAGGTGCAACGGCTACTACGACTGACAGCCAGGCGGTAAAGAGAGAATCTGTTAGTCGGGATACAGATGAAGGAACTCCTGTTAAAAAACAAAAGATGGACTCACCTTCTAAAAGTAAATAATGAATTTCAGTTATGAACATGAGCTATGTTAATTTAATTAAATATATATAAAAACTGTTTTGAAAGTAAGTAAATTATGGGTGTGTGTGCAAGCCTGCCTGCCTGTCTTTCTCTCTTTTTTTTTTAAATTCAAAACTCACCCACTTTTTAAGCATGTTGAGGTATGTTCCAGAAGTTCTTATCTTTCCAAACTGATGTGTCATCTTCCTTTATCAGTCGTGTTGTAATTGATGGGTGAAGCCTTTTTGTTTTTTGATAAAAATCCAATATAACAAAAAGGAAATAAAAACCATTGGTTTTTTCTGTGAACTCAAAGAACCTATTTTGTTTTGATTTTTTTTTTGTAGTAGTTACATTTAAAAAACTAATTATTATAAAAATAAACAAATTGTGCTTTGCTTAAACTTTTGTTTTGTGACTTCTCACTGATAAGTTAGTAGATAATAAAATTTTTTTAATTTAATTAAAGCTAACTTTTTGATTTCATAGCTAATTTACATTATAATTAACGGAAAATTATCTTACATTAAAGAACTTGAAATTGTTGAAGTTCATTCTTCAGTTTGATATATCTTTTGTCAGATATGTGTGATTATCATACTTTATGTGCATTCATTTCATTGACATATTTATGATGTTTGATTGTGGTGTGTAGTGTTTACATGTTTTTGGTATCTGTAGATGAATGTGAATCCAGTTTATCCACTGCAAACTGCATTGGAGTACAACCATTGTATGTAATGTTTTAATTCCTTGTGTTTTCTTTTCAACAGAACTTTTGTCACCTAATCTTGAATATATTGTTTGTGATTCACTAGTAGTACATAGAACAGTAAGACTGAATAAAGTACTGGAAAATGAATTATCAAAAAAGAAATACAGTATCTTTTTTTGTAGTTTTGCATTAAATTTCCTGCTTTTTAAGAATCTGAAAAGTTAATGTTCTATCTATACTCTTAAGAAGGTTAATGTGTGAATAATATGGTTTATAAACTTTTCTGTAAATTTAATTTTTTTAATCTTCTACACTTGATAAAATATTTCAATTGATGTATTTGGAAGCTTATAAAGAAACCTTTTCTTTGGAATTGTATGATGAAGATTAGTTTATATATATATATATATATATATATACACACATTATATATATATATACAGGGTGTATCAAAACTGCACAGCAATCTCTCCGAAACGGATTCTATATCTAAAAATAAGAAAAAAGTTTCCA
>JAAAKQ030083772.1:5461-27358 GCA_010016005.3 Zanna intricata | reverse complement strand
AGTTGAAATTGTTAACCTTAGGCCCATCAATCCTTGGCTAAGCCGTTAATTGAAACCCATCAGAGTCACAGTTATCGAGAGCTGTGTTAAATAAAATGAATTTTTTATTAAACTTTTGCTGGTATCTTCAAGATTTCACAATTTTGGTAACATTTTCTACTATGAAATATGATATTGGTTTTTTACAGTAAAAATTGCTTCTTTTAATAAGTAAGAAATAGATTATTGAAAAACAATTATGGGATGTAAAGATAAGAAATGATAAAATATTTAGATAAGAAAAATACGTGTTCAGTTCTTTTCATAATAAAATAGTTGAATCTTTAAATTTTATTTTTAAAATCGAATGTCATTGATTACTATTGTTTAACGGTACCTTCAACAATTTTTGCGAATAGAAATGTTTCTTCCTTTAACTGATTGCAGAAGTAAAATTTATCAATATTCAAAAAGAATGGCCGATTAAACCAATTCGTAAGTTACATAATTTAGGATATTTTTACGTAAGGTAGATACTTTAAGTTAAAATTGTAATTAAATATTTTTTTTTTTATAGTTCGCCAATACACTTAAAATCACAATAATTTAGAAACAGTATTATAAGTAACCTTTTATTCAGGATGAAATAACTTCTTTGTTGCAATTATTATTGTTATTAAACTATTAATCATGTGTAGCTAAGTATAACTTTAATATTTTTTCATGCATATATATATATATATTTTTTTTTCTTTTTTCTATACATAGAGTTTATATTTAATAAAAAATTCAAAAGGACTTATTTTCTCAAAGTATTACTCACACTCGTCTATTTACTCTACATATTGTAAATAAAACTACAACCAGTAATAGTGATAGGCATGGTTTTAAGTGGTCTATATTTTTTTATGTATTGTCTATGTCCTAAAAGAATAATTTAAAATTAAACATTGTCCAGAAACTTTATAATGTATGAAATTTAGAGAGAGATTGATTATATTTTAATACAAAGAGTACGTATTTGATATTTTTATTTCCGTCCTAACATTCGTCTCCAAAAAAATTAAACTTATGGTAGTATTCTATACTCTTAGTGAGATTAAAAATTATAAATATTATTAGTTTTGCTTATGAGGCAAAAAATACTCAGCAATAGGCAAAACGGCATTACCCAACTATGCATTTTTTAAGCCGTTTAGATGTCAATAATGGCATTAACAGGATTGTACAGATTTTAATTATACCTGATCATTGATTAGTAATTAGTAACTTTTTTCATCTTAGCTGGAAATACTACAGTCTTCAAGAATTAAGTACAGAATGGATGCTCACTGCCTAGAGGAAACTTTGAAATACACCTTTCGATAGGATTCTCGCTACAAGAGTCCTTTTTGGGTAAATCGTTTATTTTTAAACATTTCTCTCATTTGGTTTTCAATAGATTTTGGTTATATATGGCAAGAAACTGACGATATATGGATTTTTAAATTCACAGTTTACAAAGTATTAGTTTACGCTGGTGAAAGCACCTTTATTTTTTTTTTTTTGGTTCGGAACCACCGTTAAGGTATACCTTCAGAGGATGAGATGAATGAATAGCGTGTGTGAAAAATGCCATGCCTAACCGGGATTCGAATCCGGGACCTCCAGATGAAAGGCCGAGACGCTACCACTCTCGCCACGGAGGCCAGCTGATGAAAGCAACTAGTAAAAAAAAGTCTGATTCTTTTCCGGTGGTTTCAAAAATACTGAGCTGAAACCTGAGATGTTTACTGGGTAAAGCTAAAATTTCTAATTCTTATATGTATACAATTAAATTTTTAATTGGACGTACAACTATTTTTGTTAACTTGTAAAGGATCAATTTTTGTACAACAGTAAACACTTTACTGGTTTTTACGTATTGTAAATCAAATATATTCTATATTTGATTTAGTTCTTAGTCCGACAGCAATATAAAATATGTAATTGGCTAAGTTGCTAAACTTTTGTTAAACCAAGTGATTGAGTATGTAAATTAAAGAAATAACTCTGAAGTAAATACATAAAAAATCGAATTTAAAAAAATTTATTCTATGGTATGCTATGGTAGATGAAAAATTAGGATACTGAAACTGACAATTATATTGATTGATTTATCTATTTGTATCTTCCTCCTCGATTATGTTGTTCAGTATCCCATAATAAATAACGACTATATTAGTAAATATGACGTGATTCAACTTCAGGTAGCTTCAAATCATAATGACATTAAAGAGACTTTTATTTCCAACAAAGACTGATTAGATATTGAATTTAGTTCAATATCCATATTATTACACATTATATCTTTGTTGTTACTATAATAGCATTACGGTTGTATTATTACAGCTATATAAAGAATGATCTATAATAAATATGGTGTGGCAGTTGTCGTGAGCTTTGAACATTTCAAAAGGCATTGGCATAGCCAGTCTGTCCTTTCAAAAAGAGCGTGCTTGTTTGCAATCCATCATTCAATACGACAATAGTTTTTAATGACAATTTGTTGATTGTACACAAATACGGCTTTGTGACCGATTGATTTTTAACTAGGTTGTTTGTTGTTTTTGTATAGACATTGTTTAGCTTTCAAATAATGATAATTAAATTTGAGTTATCTTAATATTTTTTTTCGTGAATCCCATATATGTAAATGTATTATTTAGATACACAAAATTATATTTAAATTTTATTTCTACGACTATCTTTAGTGCTTACAAGTCTGCGTATTATTATTTACTCATTTGAAGTTTATTTGTGTAAATTAAATTAAGCTCTCTAACTCATTCAAAACATCAAGGTAAATTATTGGATTAACTAGTATGAAAGTAGTTTTATGTTTAAGGTACGATGAGAATCAAGAACCTAACCTCTCATTTGTTATTTTCATTACGATGTAAATATTACGAAGGACTATTACTGTTACATAAGTGGAAATTACTTTGACTGGTTAGGTGTTTATTAGTTACTTTGACTGGGAAGGTTTTACCGTAGAGAGTATTTAAAAGTACAGAAAACTACACAAAATACTCGAATAATAAAAAAATAAATTTTAAATCTAGGTAAAAATAAGATCAGTGAAAATAAATGACGTATTAATTGTTTAAAATAAAAAAAAGTAATTTTTATCAATGAATTTAGATTTAAAAATACCAACTGAATTTAAGCTGGTTTTTTTTAAGATTCAATTTTAGGACTTTCTGTTCTATGATAGTTTCTGAATTAATGTTGATTGCAACTACAAACTACACCAATCTTTTTGCTGGTTTTCTAACAACACATCTTCAAGAAATATTTCGATTATATATTAGCCCACCGGACTGGTCTAGTTGTCAACTTGATGCAAATCACTTGCTTAGCAGCTATTTTCGAAGTTGAAGGTTCGGAGCCCCACAAATTGTAGCAAGAGTCATTGTTTTTATACTCATCTGAATACTACAGAGAGAAAAAAGGTGTACTTTGGTGATTGGGGTTCATTTAACTACACATCTCAGGAATGGTGTGCCTGATTCTGGTACAAGACTACAGCTCGTTTGCATGTCATATATATTATCATCCTCATCTTGTTGGTCCGACGGGAGGGGGAGGGTTGATTATTGTACACTAGTTGAACGAATTGCAACGTACACATTAGGAATAAAAAAAAATTAATCGACTCGTTTTGAAATGAATAATATTCATTTCTTGTTAATATTTAGTTACTTTAAGAGCCAATTATTAACATTTTAAAAATATTAACTTTATCATAAGAAATGCATTTAATATAATCATCACATTAAACGAACATAAAAGAACGAGCTTGAAAGTCATCAATTATTATTAAAAACTAAGTAGTATCTACTTCTATAACATCAGACAACAAAACTGTTATCATTTAATTTAACACATTTTTCAATTTAAGACAAAGACCTTATGTACTTTCAATGTCATTTTTATAAATTAGATACTTCCACTTTATTAGAACTAAAAGTTTTTCTTTTACAGATGCAATATTACTCAGTCAATGAGTTTTAAGTAATACTAAAAAAAACTTGATTTTTTTGCATCTTCTTTGCATGTAGATAATTATATGCTTATATAATTATATGCTATATTAATTATATAGATAATTTCTACTATGCTCCGAATAAGAGCAGCGGAAGAGTGTTCCTTTTGTCAAGCCGAAGACACGCCGGAGCACATGCTTATTTACTGTGATAGAGGCATGGAGGAAGATGACTGAGGTTCGTAATTTGACTCCAAAGACCCTATGTGGCTACATGAAGTCCTCCAGGGAAGCCTGGTATGAAATGGAAAACTGATAGGAAAACCAATCAGGAAGAAGGAGGAGGACGACAGAGCACCGGGCCACTAGCGATGGCTTCAGGGATGGAGGAGGGGTGGACAGCCCCATTCGTGAGGTGTGACATGCTGCCCCGGCGTGCCGTATCCGATGACCGACTGGGGACTCCCGAACGATCTTGTCTCTGGGGCCCAGTAGTGACAAGGAGAGCGGAATACAAGAACGGAGAATAATAGATCCTAGACCCTTAATAAGTAACAAATAACAAAGTGAAGGAAAGACCCTATACCAGTGGTTTTCAACCTTTTTTCGTTCGCGGCTCAGTTTCATACATCACAATTTTCCGCGGCACACCACACGTTTTTACAACCGCGCGTATGCTGACTTGGCACCACTGGGAGACCCCAATTTCGACGAAATGCAGGGCCGAACCCCGCCAATTTCGGTGGGGTGTGCCGCGGCACAGTAGCGTGCCGTTACACATTAACCGTTACCCGTAACGGGTGTGCGACACCCGTTGAGAAACCTACTCTTCCTAGTTCCTAGTCCTACACTCTAATGTTCCCACTAGAGTGAGTTGCTCCTCCCTTGGGTTGCGCTATACTTAATTGGAGGTCCGACCCAGGGAAAAAAGAAAAAAAATTTGTATAACGGCGTCTAAAGTCAGCAGTTTTTAACTACAAAATGTTTTGCATATTTGGTAACTTCTTGAATTGATTTAATATTATTTCATGAATTTATAAATAAATTCAGTTTATTACATACTTCAATTACTATTATTATTTTGTTATTTTTATGTTGAAAATTTTGTGAGATAATCCTAATCAATATTTACTAAGGTTTCTTTTGGTCTATCGAGTCAAATCTCGAGCAGATTTTTTACATCAATGAAGAAGCACACCTACCCATTCTGGACTCGATCTTTATAATGTATTATGTTTTACAGTAGGGTTGGGTACATATTAAGATGGATATTACGTATTCTGTTGTTAGGTACTAATTAACAATACATCCTGGCCTGGCGTTCCATGATGTAGCAAGCAAGTGCAGTCACTGAACACAGCTGTAACTAATTAACATTTATTTTTGAGTTATTAGTTTGTTTAATGGGAATTTAGTAGTAACTAAATAAAAATAATAGATCTTATTTAGTCTTAGTTGTAATTTCTTTTTCTAGAAAGGAAATCACTTTTAAATAGAATAATTGTAAATAATTAAATTAGAATATCACTTTATAATGGATGCTTTTTGAATTTCTTTTTAATGTAGATTATATAATGTTGATAATTTTAACAGGTAAATTTTGAGTATCAAACATATACAGGAAAGATATTTAAATTACTATTTTAGAAGTTTTCTTTAGTATAAAAAAAAAATATCACAATCATTCGAAAAACACTATTACAATGTTGAATATTGTTACTTTTTATTATTGTGTACAATCGAAAAATTATTTTTGATTTGATATTAAAAAAAAACAATACCAACAAGTTTTAATAATTTAATAGGACGAAAAATTGTTTTAATAATAGAAGAAAATAAATTTAAAAAATATGACTGAAATATTTTGACTGACAAAGAAATAAAATCGTTATTATTTACTGGGAAATACTAACTTACAAGTTAAGTTATATTTATTTGTTTATAGTTTTATTTTTAATATCTCTTTGGTAAATTTACATTATACTAAAAATATTTAAATGCTATCAAGTGTAAATTTTTTTATTAGAATAAATAATAATATACTGTAAATATATGAATTCTAAACTACAGATGAAAACGAAGTAAACCCAGAGTTGGTATCGTTATAAAACTGGTTTGTAATACGTATATGCAAATGATACTATAGCTTTCTAGAACGTTCTTTATAAGTGTATATAAAAAAAGTTACTTTTTCTGTTTAAACCTATGGGTATTATATAAATAACTCTTTCAACATTTGTAATGAGACATTTAATTTATTTCATGAATTACAATCTTTTTTCTTTTTAGTCAATTCATTCTAAAATTAAAATACACATAGTAATATTTTTGTATAAAGACATGCAATTTAAACAGAACTATTTTGTGTTTAAATTATCATAAATAAAGTTGAATCTAATATTTTGCTAGGAAAAAAATGATAAATTACAATATAATATCGAATTAAATTCTTATTTAGTCAATATTAATTTATATAATATTAAATACTTGGAAAGTGTTTATAGCTTTTTTAAAATTCATAAATTTATTACTTTATAATTTGCATACTTTTAAATATATGTATATGCGTGGGCATTTTTATTTATAAACTTAGTTACTTTTTTCTTTAGATTAAACTTTACAATGTATATAAATAGGCAGTTACAAACTGCGAATATATTTTTTTTAAATTATTTTTATTTGATTTTTAAGATTTTCAACCAATATATGAAACAATGGGAAATATTTCGCCTAAATTTTAAATGTCCTTTCCATTTAAATACAAATAATTTTTATTGTATTATGCTTTAGATTGGTAGAGTATAGGAGTTGTTTAGGCAAAATCTTGTGCAATATTTTAAGTTATTTTCATTATTTTTGCGTGTTATTTTAAATCAGAAGAATAAATATAGATAATATTTTTAAATATTGTAGAGAATACAATGAAATGAAATTAACCATTCAAAAAGGTTTAATAAATACTTCTGGTAATTTTATAGAAATTTAAATTAAACATTTCTGTAAAAAGATTATTGAATTTTAATAATGGAAAAACATAGGAACCTGACAACATGTAGAAGCTCTAAAAAAAAATTTGTTGTATTTTTTGTTAATTATGATATTATAAATTCGATTAATCAGTAATAATGCGAGAATTCAGTAAACTGTTATAATTATTTTAAATTATTATTAGCGAATATTTATTTAAATATAGTAGGATGTAATAACTTGAAACAAATTAAAGACATAAAAATTTATACTTAAGTTCTATACTCAAAATACAGCCTACCTTAAAAAAAAAATTGATTAAGTTTAATTCAGAAGTATGTATTCTGTATAGAAAAAAATTAATTATGAATAACTTCTCTAATTCAAATTCATTGATAATATTTGTTGTAATTTTAAATTTTCATTAACTTATTCGAGTTATTCTGTTTTCGATCTTTTATATACTTTGAAAACGGTTAATCAATAGGCTTAATCAATAAGCCTAAGGTTAATTAATAAGCTTATTGATTGAAAAATTTAATAAAAATATTTCTTGAATTCAGAATTTTAAAAAAAATCTCCCTTTCTAATGAAGGTATTTGTTTTGTTTTCTAATATTATACAATCTAACCTTTTAATTTTGATATATGTACTGTTATAGAGCTAATAATTTCAAAACGTTTATAAAAATTTTACCCATTTAATGTAATATTTATAATAGTGTTATAAGAGAGAAGAAGGGAAACAAACAAGAGGTTAACGAAAATATTCAAATGTTTCCGTTAACTTAGTCTAAATCGACCGAAAGTTTATTTTTACGTTTTATAGTTTTAAAATATTATTAAGAAAAATTCGATCACTTGTGACAAACACAAATTTAAAAGTGAAATTGCTGAATTTAGTACTTCATTGTACAGAAGTTAATTATATTAAAATTTTTAGGTTCATAAAAAATTATTTGAATTGCTAAAGATGTATTAAATAATTTTAATGTTGTAAATTGTTAATATTGTAAATGAAAAATATTGTAATGAATGGAATGTACGTTTTGTAATTTGAGTATTATTTTGTGTTTTCATATCTTTTTGTATATTCAGATCTAATGTTTGGAAAACAGTAGCGATGAAACAGTAATAAAATTTGAACTATACTAGCAAATCAAGCTACTAATTTAGCTAAATTTACTTTTTAATTTATGAATCCCACAATATAGTAATTTATTAACTTTTATTAATAATATGCATTTGTTTGTAGGTACAAATGATTATAATTAAAAATTATTCAGTATTTTGAAGTAGTCTAAAAATATAAATATTTCTCTTTACTTTATGCCTAAAACTGTTTATACTAAAAAAGTTTATGCTAATCTAGGTAAATTATGGCTAGTAGTATATACTTAAAAACAAAAAACTTCTGAACAATGAACAATTAAGTTTGTTTCCGTATAAGGAATCTTCAGTTAATAATTTGTAAATTGTAACTGTGCAGCATAAATCTGCTAGATGAATGGTAAATCGGTACAATAAAATTTTAGACTTCATCAAATTACTGGGATTCTATCGTATGTGACTTGTTTCGAATCGTATGTTGTTTAGAATACTAAACAAGAGTTTACTAATTCGCCTAAAAATAAACTGTAAAAATAAAAAACTGTAGATAGATTCAGTCTAACTAGCTCATCTGACTAAAATCCACTATTAATTTTTCATTTATTTTGTGCAAATTACATTAGATTTCATTAGAAAGTAGTTTAAAAACATGTTACCGAAATCTATTAAAATTTAGAATGACAAATATACCTCTTTATTTTACTTGAAACATTTTATAAGATTAATATTTCAAATTATTAAAAAAATGTAGAATAACGGTATAATTTTTTCTACAATACAGGTTATTATTATTTTATAGCAGAAAAATTGCCACATTTATTTATTATTTGAAAAGCTACTTTTCTATTTCCACATTAAAGTCTCCTTTCAAAAACTTATTTTACAATCCAAGCAAGGTGTTTATTCTACATTAATATAATATAATATAATAATTTTTTTAATTTGTATAGCTTCAATAAATAGTTTTAATCTATATTTTATAAAGGTTTCACCTTTATATATAAATAATTAATCTTTTTTATTACAAATCGAACTGAATTATTTTTAAAAAAAATAATCAATCTATGAAATTATTTTATTTATTTTAGCATAATCTAAAAATTTTAGAAAATAGCTTTTTTTTAAAAATATATTTTGTTTATTTACAAAAAATAAATCTTGCAAAACTAATTCAATACACTTAATAAATAACTTCAATAAAATTGAATTGAACAAAAAAAAAAAAAAAAATCAATAAATTGTGGTAATATCTATATTAGGAAGTTACCAGATAAATTTAAAAGCTCTAGGTTTGTTATTTATTGCATTTATGTATTCTAGAACTGCTCCAATTATCTGTTTCTAAGTCGTAACTTGTTTATAAGTGTTATATTGAGAAATAATAATGGCTGTGTTTTATAGTATTTTTTAAATGCTATAAAAAATAATATAATAAGCTGTTTACAAATTAACTTTTCCTTTGTTGTTGCCATAATACTAATGTACTGTTTGCATCAAAGTATATTAGCACAATAAACATTTAACCTACACAAAAATTTACGTATCAGAATGGTGAAAGTATACATAAGGATGATGTACTTGCGAACGTGGATTTTATAACCTTAATCTTTGTTTAAGTACTTAGAAATATTTAAATATTTGCTTTTCATATGTTGAAAAAAGCTTATAGTTCATTTTTTACATTCATATAGAAACCTGATGCTTGGATACATGCGTAAGAAAAAAGTCTTATTTTTAAATTATGAAATTTTTTAACTTAAAACACAAAATTAAACTAATTACAAGCATTTTTAAATTGTATAAATAATTTTATTAGTAATAAGTACAAAGTTATAATTAAAGTAAAACAGCTTTGTTATTTGTCCGTTAAGAGAAAGTTGGTTCTTAACAAAGATTGCATAATAACTCAGTTAACAGAAGCAGGTAGAGTTTTGTTTAGAGAAAGCGAAATGTAATATTAAAATTTGCTTTTTTTGCAAATTCTTTACCTACAAAGTAATAATAGTATAATATTAAATATTATGAGTTATATAAAGAAATGATAAGATTATTTTTCAGTGTAATAGATTTAATTTTTAATTATAAAAAGAAAGCTCTATTAAGTAGAGTTTAGAAGTAAACAAGAATATATGCGCTTGCTTATTTTCAGTTGAAATTTGTAATATTACCAGTATTTTCTATTGATTTATTCGTAAACTTAAAAGTATTTTTTTGTTATAAAAATATACCTCAATTATGACTATATGAATAATAAATACTAAGAGTACACAGTTTTTTGAGATTGCTGTTTCACGGATCGTAAATGTAACAGATTTATTGTTATCATAAATTACGAATACATTTATTAATTATAATAAAATGTTTTCAATCGTTTAATTTTTTGCATTAAAAAATCTGTCAGTAGTGCAATACGGTGCTATTTTAAATAAAGGAAATTGTATTAACATAAAAACCTGTAAGAAATTAACATAAAACAGCGGTCCACTTATGTAAAATAACTGTGAATTATTTTATTTCCTTGGTTTCTTATTGGTTATCTAATGCAATTATTTTAAAAAAAGTGTTTTAAATCATTATTTTGCACAATAAAATAGACTTCAGAATAATTTATTTAAATGTTAACTTATTTTCTTCAAGAAAGTATATTTTCTTTTTATTTTGCGGTATATATAATACAGTTGAAAAATATCAAATTACAAATTTATTCGTTTCGATTTAATAAAATAGAGTTGTTTTTTTTCTGTTATAAAATAAATATATTCATAGACTTAACAGTTTGTAATTAAGATTTTATATTACTCTATTCAACTCCTACGAAAATTTTGTATGTAAAGACAGGTATTTTTTATATTCTTAAAGTATTGTAATGTTATAAATTATAGTGATAATTTAATTTATTTTCTTATTATATCTAGCGAGTAAATATCGTCAGGAAATATTTTATTGATTAATAAAAGAAATTATCTTTAATAATTAATTTTTAAATGAAGACTGTATTTAAAAACTGTATAATTGTAATAAGTATTTTTGAATTCTTAAATGTAAAATTGTAAAAAGTAAATAATTCTAATTTAAAAATGGCGATATTATTAAACGATCGGTTAACTGCTTATAATTAATTTTAAATTTCACTCTCAATTTTTTATATATATATATATATGAATTTCATGGTTAATTAATTAAAGTTATTTGGTAATAATACTAATAACGACAAAAAATGATCATAATATTTACACAAAAATGCATTTCATAATTGAATATCCGCATTAGTAATGAACATTTTAAATAAGCATATGAAATATTCTACTAAAACTATTTCAAAGGCATTTTACCATTAATTCCTTTACTATGTACTACTACTTAATTTATTCAATATTTCTCAAGCGAAACTTGTACACAATATATACAAGTAGAATCTACATTTGGTGGGTATGTTTTTGCAATTCCATGAGGATATATTACACATATAAGGTATAATTTTGCCAGTGTGTTTGTAACCGTTGAATTTCATATTATTAGTCTCCATACTGGAATAATTCATTCATAAAATTGGGTAATAATTTGATTTTTCCAATTTAAAGTTCTATTAAAAATTTTAAGCTTGATAAAAACCAAAACCAGCTTGAAATTATTGTAAATTATTTCTTCATATTTAAAACCTGTTTTTTATTATGTTAATTGTTTTTTAAGATATTTAAAAAATATTTTTATCTCATTAAAAAAAAAACACGTAAAGAAAAAACTTAAAATAAAATTCATTTCCCCGTTTACCTTGAATTCTTAGACAAGTGCCATTTTATGGCAGTATTATGTACTGTGGCATTTGTTGGCCACAATATGGCTACAAATTTGGCTGGAATTTATTTAAGATAGTTTTATAATATTTAAAATAATTATTTTATTATTTAAAATATAACATTTGGATATATTTAGTTTTAAGAGGTTTATGCTATTAATATTATTTTTAATATAACATATTACTTAAACGTATTTTTCTTTTATCCCCACCTCTCTATTTCCATCTCTCTTCCTCAGAAAATAATGTCATTATGAGATTATATTTCTTTCCATTTTTTTATTTATTTATATATCTTAAAATGTTTATTATATAAATTATATTTTTATAAATATATCATTGCTATATAAGATTTATGTTGATCGAACTAGTTTAATTAGAAGGGGAATTTGTTCATTTACGGTTTTTAACTAAATATTTACCGTGTGATTTATTTTGAACAACTTAGTTTAATATATATAAAATTCATTTAATTATTATTTTTAACAGTAGAAATTAAAATATCTCCGAAAATTATCTTTTTACTATTATTCATATTTTTAGAATATTCTCACAAAAGTAAGTCAAATGATATGGTTATATTTGTTATTAAACCATCTTATGTAGTTTACTTTTACAGCTATAATCTAGGGAATAAATTAATTTATTATATTGTTTGTTTTTTTAAATTTTATAATTCGTTTTTACAGCATTAAAATACAGTAAAACTACCTCAAAATTCAATTATATTTTGTATTACGATTATGTGGTTATTGTTTAGTAACTTTATTTAATTTATTCTTGTTATGTGTATATTTTAAATCATAAGTTTGCTACAACTTACATAATTTCTTCTTTGTTGTCAATAATGCATCCGTAATTTAAACATACCTTCATATAATTTAATTAACAAACTTTAAATGAATATTATTTTTTTCTTTTGAAAGTTTTATAATTCTCGGGACTTTTATAATTTTTTTTTTTTTTTTTATTTTAACTTCATTTATATTTGAGATAATGAAAGTTAACCAAATTATTTTTTTCATAAAATAATATCCATTTTTTAGTACAATTTATTTATTAATCTTTAAAACTCATTATTTATTTTTTTTTATAACCTTCATCAAATTATACTTGAACAGAAATTATTTACTTTATAAATATTTGAACAGTAATAGTAAAAGTTATTTCCCGTTTATTGTCAGCCATTATTTTAGGATTAGTTTTACACTGAAATAAATATTTATTTTGTTTCATAATGAAAAATAAGGTTTGTTTAATTATTAACCTTCAATTATACTAAATATTCTATAATTTTTATCAAATTAATTATAATTAATTATCACTTATTTATTTAAACACTAATTAAACATCACACGCACTACTCACCGGCGTGTAGACATATCGTGAGAAGCACACTACACACCAGAAATCTCCACGTCTCCATCACTGATAGTGGGCCGGCCGCCCAGTGTACCACTGCTTATATATGCGGCCTACATTACTGCCGCCACGTTCTCCCATTGGCTGTTACTGGTAGTCGGCGCACGCGCAAACTACCGACCCTCTGAC
Organism: Zanna intricata; assembly: GCA_010016005.3. Taxonomy (NCBI): domain Eukaryota; kingdom Metazoa; phylum Arthropoda; class Insecta; order Hemiptera; family Fulgoridae; genus Zanna; species Zanna intricata. The sequence continues at coordinate 13,950 of JAAAKQ030083772.1, read as the reverse complement.
ATTGAGGACAGGGGTGACTCAAAAATTTATATGTAATTTTTATTTTTTAAATATTATCCGCTTGATTTTATTTTTGAGTAAAAAATTAATTTTTAACAATTTTATTTGCTTGCGATAGTGCGATTAATTAATTATTAATTCCATAACTTAATCAATTAGTATTTCGTTCATTTTAATAAATTTAATAATTTGTAAATTATTGTAAGTAAAATTTGTTAATTTTACTTATAGAATTTAGCTGCATTCATATTATAAGTAATTATCTAGTTTTAGAGGTATAATTAATTTAAGTAATTTATTCGATGGGCAATTTAAAATCAAGAATATTTAATTAATATGTCTCATAACTTAATGAAAGTTAAAGTAGTGTTTTAGTATATACTACTTTAGCCAAGGTTGGGAACCATAACTTTATTTTTTTTACTGAAAATTTTTTTCTTTGTTATAGGCTTGAAATGGGATATTCTAGTCCAGTATAGTAGTTTCCAGATTTTATTTTATTGATGGTTTGAATTGAGATTTAAAAATGATTATTTATAGCAATATAATAAGATATTAAAAATGATTAAATAGAATAAGTTAAAATATCTTAACCTCAACATTCCGGAATGTTTCATTGTAGTCTCGGGCGGAAGTTTAGCATTACAGAAAAATAGCAACTTTTTAAGTTTTTTCATCAGCATTTCTATTTTATGTATTTTAGAAGTATACCTTAACGTTATATTTTTATAGTCCTTATATTTTATTATAAGAAGAGAATTAATGAAATGACTACACTGTAAAAATGTTAAAGATGTGATTGAATGAGGTTTCATATAACCGCTTTTAAAATGTATCAACATAAGCAGAAAGTTTTTTTTAGTAGAATATTCAATGATAGATAACTTAATGTATAATTATTAGAAATTAAACAACGTAGTATTAACAATTTTACTACATTTAAAAAAGCCTCAAATCTTCCCAACAAATATTTTATTTGGATTAATCATTAAATTCAGTCATTCCATTAATGGTAACTTTTAGTAATTTCCTTTCATTCTCTATACAGAAAAACATAAAGAATCTGTGAAAATTGTAGCCAGTTTTAATATACTGTAACTATTTTTATAAACAAACAGGTCTATGTGAATAGCAGTGTAATTAGATTTAGGATGTATTACTTCCTGTACATTAATAACCAGTTAAATAATTAGAAATGTTAACATTTAAATTTGAAATGTGTGACATGGTTATCATTAAATTAATTTAGTATATCTCGGAACACAGTTATGTGTTTTTTATTTAGGTACAATGTTATTCACTGTATCACTTAGATTATATCTCTATAGCTTTTAACTCATTGTTTTTTCCTATTTTTTTTTTATCCTTTAGTAACAAACCCGAAAATGTTACACAACTGTAAATTAATGACAACCATTGTTGTTTTATACATTACACCAGATAAATTTTATTATTTATTATTTAGTTAATAAATAATTTTAATTAATTGTCGGTAATTTTTTATTAAAAAAGTAATTAAATATCTTTCTCATTAAAGTGCAAACCTCTACTAAGGAAAAAAAATTGGTTTTGTTTTTTGTATGATATATATATGACATTTCTACATATTTAAAATTCATTTTATTATGATAAAAACGGGATAATTTATATATGTTAACAAAAACCTCCCTTCAGTTATAGTAAAACATAACTTAGTTAGACTTATTTATAACACAATATAGAAAGATTATTCATTAAATTTTTCTGTGATGACACAACAAATATTTAAAGTTACATACCGATATTAATGAAGATTTATTATGTCGTTCCATTATATTTTTATTTCTTAACATTCACACATCTGTAAACATTCTAATCCTTTAGTTATTTTTATTTAGAAATTTTTTAAATATTGAGACATACACAAATAAACGTTAATTGTTTACTCTTATAAATCCTATATAATGGTAGGCACAATAATAAAACGAATAAATAAAATAAATTGAAATGATTTATTACTTAAAAAAATTATTTCTGGAGCTTGGATTCTCTTGAAGATCTCTTTTTCTCTTTCCTTGTGCATGTGTGTGCGCGTGCGCGCGCGTATTTGTATTATTATTTATGTGCTGACATTGTATTAAAATGAATAAAATTAAAATCATACGTTTCATGATACTTTAGTTCATATTAACTCATTGATCTAGAAATTACAATAAGTTTATACTGTAAATAATAATAATAGAAAAAACAAATCTTCAAAAATTGCTTCGTAATGAGCTTTAACAATTCGGTTAAGAGCAGTTGTTCGTAAACCGTTGATAAAAAAAATAGCTAGGAATACCTACAGTAAATAGATTTTTAAAAAAATAATAAATTCAAAACATATCGCTTTGGCCTTCTAGTGATTCGAGAATATACTACTATATCCTATCTCAAGGTCTTATGAAAGCCCCTTTCATTCGTTTATCGTATTAACTTACCTAAGTATAGTTTACATTTATTCATTTATTTTTTATTAATATAAGAATAGCTATCAAGTGGAAGAAGATAAAGAAAATTGTTAATGTAAACAAAAAATGTACCACGAAAATAACGAATATTATAAATTGAATCTCGATACTTTTTAACCTTTAAAATAATAGATTTTAAGAGTTATTTAATAAATCATTATAACTCGTATCTGCGTTGGAATTTAGATCCTTGATGAGGAGGGAAAATTGCTTATTATTAGAAATAATAGCTATATTAGATTAAATTGAGTGTTCCAAGATTAAAAACACAATAATAATAATTTTAGCAGAAAAAAACATATACCCTACAATTTTTTTCTATAATCGAAATTTAATTTTTTTAAATCCATGCATAGTATTGACTGGAAGTTATAAAAGAAGATATTTTTTTGTACCTATTTTCGATTTAATGAGTTTAGCTTCAGCATAAAAACCTTAAGATCATGATGACAAAAAAAAGATTACAATGGGGAACAAAAAATAATTTTTTTTTGTCTCAGGAAGAAAATTATGTGATTCTGATAATTTTTTTTTTTGTATATTTGAATTCAAATATGATATCAGTTTTTCCCCATCAAGCAAGGTTTCCGAGAAACAGGTATTTATAATTTCAAGCATTTTAATACTTTCTGCATTCTTAACTGCAAAATCTTAGTTAATAATTGCACAACGTTAAATATTTGATTCACCTAGAGAGTAAGAAGTGACGATTTTCTGCTATATTTCGACTGTAGGGCATCCTTCTTGATGGTCCAACAACAATCGGCCAGCATATTAGGATTCCGTTTTTCTTGATATCTCTTTTCCATAGCTGAAATCTCCTGATGAAATGGTTCATCGTGCTCATCGCTCACTGCGCCAAGATTTTCCAGGAAGAAATCTAGGTAATAATGCAGAAAGTGTATATTAATGATATATTACGAGTGTTGTCCATGGCCTTGACGAAATTTTTCATTAATCGTAGTGTGATACATAACGGGGGGTAGATACACATTTTTTGGATTACACCGTGGGTTATGTTTCACATTTTTCTGTTTATGAATGAGTGATTCGCGTTTAGGCCATTCTTTTCTAATGAAACGGTTTTTTTTTTTGGTGCCTACTATCTCATTCACATAAGAAACAACAGTACTTTATGTAATCAAGCTACAAACCAGAAATAAGTGCAATTAATTACCGTCAAATCACCAAAAATATTCCATTCATTCACTACATATTGAAGCTTTTCTAATATAAATTTAAAGTTTTCATGTTTCTTCCATACTAGTACAGTCAGCCACAGGTTCTGATGAGAATTTATTTCCAATATTCAGAAGGCAGCTCTTAAACTACCTTTAGAGGAATGAATGAACAAGTGCTATTCTGTTAGATTATGTTCAATACAAAGTGTTTGCATAAGAGAAGAAATTTCATTAAAAAAACATTGTTATTTTCTTCAGAAATATAGTCTTTAAATTCAGAATGACGATTACGATAAGTACATATCTTAGTGATCTTTTAAAAAAGATTCCATTCTTTTAATCGGGAAGGTTTCAAAGGTTTCACAAGGTTTCCAAGAGTCAGGCATTTATAATTTCAAACATTTTAATACATTTTGCATTCTTAACTACAAAATCTTCAGATATTTGGCTCACCTAGAAAGTAACAAATGACGATTTTCTGTTATATTTCACCTGTGGAGCATCCCTCTTGATGGTCCAACAATAATCTGTCAGCATATTACGATTTTTCTCGTTTTTCTCCTGAATGAATCTCCTGATGAAATGGTCCTAGCTCAACACTCACTGCGCCAAGAAATCTAAGTGAGAGTGCAGGAAGTGTACTTTATGTTCCCATTACAATGTGTCTGCATAAGAGAAAAAATTTCAGTATAGAAACTTTAACCCGTTTTCTTCAGAAAAATAGTCTAAATTCAGAATGACAATTAGTTAAGAACATATCTTTGTATTCTCTGGAAAAAAAATTCTATCCATTTAGCCGGAAAGCAAGCATTTCATACTGTTTTTTTAAATAATTTTAAATCTCAATGAGATCGTTAAGATTTTTATAAGTCAGTAAATGAGGCTCAAATGGACTGCTTTGTTCAAAAGTTGCATCAATACAATCCGTTTCTTTTTCTTTTTTACTTCCATCAGACTCTGAGCTCTTTTCATCTAATATCACATGTTCTGGAGGCTTTGGTATGGGCAATTCTTCGCAGTGTGGAAGTAGTCTCATTGCAGATTGCAAGTTAGGGTATTATTTCTACTTATATAATCCAAATACTAGTAATACTTAAGTAATCCAAGCCAGTGAAAGAGAAATCTTTTTCTTCAGTTTCGTATGTAAAGCAGATGTGTAGGTGCAACCCCTTCATAACTACATAAGGTTACGATGATATGTATGACGTGTAAATGAGGTTTAGTCTTGTACAGAGCTTCCCTGAATGTGTGTTTAATTGAACCTCAACCACCAAAATACATCAGTATCCGTTATCTAATATTCTAATCCGTATAAAAGTAATTAAATTTTCCTGGGATTTGAATCTTAAAACCTTCAACTAAGGAAAACCAGCTGTTAAACAAACAAGTGTTTAGGAGAGTGAATTTACCGATAGACTAGCTTGACAGATAATATGCAGATAAATTTAACTTTTTTTAAAGTAAATTTTACAGAAAATTTTTATCATATGTATACAGTTCATAAACTGCACTTTGAAAAATTAAAACACTTGCCTATGTCAGAAAATCGTTATAGAAATAGATGTTCTATTTCAACATTTATAACTCGAGAGTAGTTTACTTGGTATATTCTCTAATGATTTTAAATATTAAAATTATAATAATTTTCTTGTATTTAACGTAGGTTTACGAGCTAAAAGAATTTTTTTTTTAAATATTTAAAGTAAAATATCTCTTGACAGAGATATTAAAACAGAGTAAGATAACCAGATGACAGAAAACTACATAGATAATTTTGTATTGAAGAAATACAGAATGCTGAGAATTAAGGAGGTTGTTTAACCTTAAGGTTATTAAGAAGAATATTTAAAACTACGCAAAGAAAATTAACCTAGAGAAAATAAAATTAAAATTTATATTTTTTAAAATTTCATTTGTAGAAACCAATGTAAGCATCTTTTACTTACGTAATTTATTATCGGATATAATGCTGTTCTTTTATATTTAATTTTCATTTTTTTTATATTCCCTTAGAATTTTTCTTCTTATTTATATTTTTGGGAAAATTTTTTATTTTGAAGTAAAAAAAAAGAAAATTTTTTATTTCCTAATTAATCTACTATCTTTTTTCATGATTTATTTTTATGAAAACATTGGTTCTAGGCAACCAAACGTGATACAGCGCTACAACTGAACTTGGTCAAAATTTTAATTTTTTTAACATTAAAACTTTAGATCTGGGCCTGAGTTTTCTTTTGAATTTCAAAAAAATATATATTTAACATTGATTTATGAGAGGATAGAATTACTTTAAGAATCTCAACAAAACAAATAAAATTATGAGGAATTATATTTTTAAATTAAAACTATAATTTTTCAATTTTCACTTAAAATAATTTAAACTAGCACTTAATTTTTCAATTAAAACTAGCACAATTAAAATGATTAAACATGAAATAAATGTGGTAATGTATTTCTATTTTTAACGATAAATGTAATAGAGGTATTGTTTATTCGTTCCCTTCGTGTGTGTGCGAACTTTGTTTGTGTGCAAGCTAGTGTATGTAGGTTTACCAAACAAAGAGGTTATGGGAACTTGTATTTCGTTTAAGAAATCACGACTTGGGCCAGATAATGTTGAGATGAGAAATAGTTCATACCATAAAATATGCTTCTTCGCTTATAGATAGCGCATGGCCTAGAATATTGTCAAAAATTCAAGTGAATAGAGAAGGAAAGCTCATATATCATCTCATATATAGGATAATAATTTCGCTTTTACGTTAGCATTTGCTATTAAGCCATTTGACTCGATTTAATAAGCTACTTATATTTTGTTTTAGTTCAAGGTCGCGGGATTTTTTATCTGTTTTATTCATACAACAAAAATTGAAAACTGTGAAAGAATGATTCTCACGCTTCCTTGTCGTTGGTTGGATATTAAAAAAATTAACACTAGAATGAAATTTTTCTTAACTTAGAGTAGGCAGATTAATCTTGTATCTGTTAATTGGGGCTTACCAGTCATAAATATTTGATATCTATTCACCCATCGTCTCAGAAAGTTTATAGACATACGCATTAACCCTTTGGTTATTACATTTATTCTTTATAACTTGCACTCTATAATCCTTATAATGCAGTTTGAGTCTTTGTCATATATTAATGTGTTTCAAATTATTTTTTTAGGATTTTTAGAATATCTTCTAAAATTAAATATTTTCATAAAACAAAAATCAGCTCTCTAAATGCTGTAAATGGGTTAGAATTATTGCTGATAAGACAGGTTTTTCTATGATAAAAGTTCTACAATGCGTAAGATCAATAAAAATATATATGTACTACATTAATTGACTCATTTTTAACTCTCTTTTTGAGTTCAATTAAGGTACTACATCTGAACTGTTTTCTCTGAATGGTGAAAAAAATTACTACCAAAATGTAACGTAATTTATCTTAAATCGAGCTAATGTCAAAAGTTGTTCATCTTGTATTTTGCTAAAAGTAATTTATTATAATTAAAATCATTTGTTAAACCTTCTATTTGATAAAATTAATCAAAAGTTATATTTTTTCATTACTTAACTTATTTTTTTTTTTACCTTTATCTAATTTTCCAAAAAAAAAGAAAAATATAAATTCTTGTGTCATTTCATTAGTTGCTGACTTCATTCTTTATACATTTATTTTATAATAACTTGTTATCATTTTATCTTTTCAAAACTTGGATTTACAGTTGGAAAGCTTTTGTATTAAATTAAAGAAACCAGAATATGTAAGTAAATTTCTGTGAACGAATTGAACAGAAAATGAAAATGTGATGTGAGTTAGATAATCTTATCAAGTCAATAAAAGAAGACAAAGGAAAATTGAAATTGGTATGAGAAGGGGTTATGGAGTGAAAATACTTGTAGTTAGAGAGAACAGACTAGGTAAAAGAAATTAAGGAAGAACTACGGTTTTAGAAGTATCACATTATATCAGTAAATCCTAACGTTATTTTCTTTTTTAGAATTAGACGAATGCATGGGGCTAGAATATAACGGAAGGTATGAGGTAGAATTTATAATTGAAGGAAAGGTTTTTAAAATTTAATTATGAATCGTAAATAATATACAGGAACAAAGATCGATTATAAGGAATTTTTATTAAAAATGAAGTGTATTAAAGTTTACGTAACCAAGGAAAAAGCTTCCAAATATGGATTCAAGAAGTATACGATATATCAATTAATAATGTGTATTATATCGATTAGACTATGTGAAGATAAGTATCGATTTACGTGAAATTAAATTAATAGATAGTAAAAAAAAGCGAAGAGACCGGTTCTTTGAGAAATACAGACCATTTTTTAGAAGAAGAATTACAGAAGAAAAAGAGATTTATTGATCTGCTTAGAGTCAATAAAATTACCTTATCTTTTTATTAGATCTTTTTTTCCCCTCCCCTGGGTCGGACCTCCAATTAATTATAGCGTAACGTAAGGGAGGAGTAACTCACTCTAATGGGAATCCTAGAGTGTAGGACTAGGAACTAGGAAAACTAGGTTCTTTATTTATTCATTATGACTAGGGTCATTCATTTGTTTTTGTTTCATATTTTAGGACTAGGGTCTTTCCTTCTCTTTATTATTTGTTACTTATTATAGTTCTAGGGTCTATTATTCTCCGTTCTTATATTCCGCTCTCCTTGTCACCATGGGCCTCAAAGAAAAGAACGTTCGGGAGTTCCTAGTCGGTCATTGGATACGGTACACCGGGGCATGCTGTACCTCACGAGTGGAGCTGTCCACCCCGCCCTGATCCCTGAAGTCCCCGCTAGTGGCCCATTGCCCTGTCGT
>JAAAKQ030083761.1:0-14954 GCA_010016005.3 Zanna intricata | reverse complement strand
TAAGATTAGATGGACATATTGTGTTAAAAATGAGGGAGCTTAATGAAAAGAGAGAGAGAAAGAGCGAGAGAGAGAGAGAGAGAGAGAGAGAGATTGAGAGTGAGTGAGAGAGAGAGAGAGAGAGAGAGAGAGAGAAGAATAGAAGTTTAATCAGACTAACATAGCTGGGTTGAATTATTTCAAGGAAAAAATTGTTCAAAAACAGATTTAGAAGGATTAAGAGAAAAGAATAACAGCAGAAATTATAAACTACCTAAAAAAAAAAACCAATTCCAAGAAGAATCAGGAAATCAAAAATTTAGCTGGAAATTCGAGAAAATGCCCTTGTGAAAGGGTTCTACCTATGATAGGATTATATCATAAGATGCTTCTAAATGAATGTGGAGTAAAACATATTTATAAATGCTGTTGAAAATTTTTTAAATCGAAGAAGAATTTTCAATTTATCAATCACTTTATTAACTACGTTAAGAATGCGCTTAGCTGGCTGTTTTATATTCTTCTAACGTTCGAGAAAACGAATAACTTTGTACAATATTAACAAACAAAAATATTTCAGTGACTTATAACATGTATGGTTTTTTTCTTCTGCCCCCTCGGACCGGACCAGTAATTAAGCAAAACTCAGTCCAAAGACACTCCCCCGGACTGAGTTTTGCTTAATTGCTTGTCCGGTTCGGGGCGGCAGAAAAAATATGTATGGTCGTAGAAACATAATATGGATAAAAAAAATTACAACGTTATCAATTATACAATACAACGATAAATGAATTAGCCAAATTCATTGAATGAAACAGGTAATGAAGTAAATAATTTGTGATTTAATAGGAAAGATTTAATTAAATAATAATAGTAATAAATAAAGATTGTGCAAAAAAATTAATTAAAAAAAACATTATTTTGATTTCATCTACAGAATAAAAAACCATTGCCTAATTTTAATTACAGAATGCAAGATGTTATAATTTTCTCTCATGTACCTAATCGTACAAGCAATGAATAGTGAAAAAAAATTCGTAACATATGATATTTTGTATTTACTCTGAAGAATTAAAATTTCTATCCACATGTTGAAGTAGGTCCCGTAAATTAAATTTAAAAAATGAGAAAAGAATTGTAATATTAGTAAAAGTTAACTAAAACGAAATTGTATATAAAATATCATTATTCAGAATATAACTTTGTAAACTCAGTATAACTACAAAAATGTTTCAAATGTTTATATTTTATGCAGAGTAATTTAGGAAGAAAGAAAAAAATTTGGGAACTGATTCTAGAGCTTAAAATAAGGAAAAAGGTTCATATAAATATATATTCGAAAACGCTTTGTTATCGAATTACAGCTAGTGAAAAACCTTTACCCGGAATTCAGTTCCCCTGGTGAAATGAGGTTATATTAAAATTTTTAAGGTGTTATATGAAGAGTAAACTTGATGATTTCTTTTATTTTTTATCTGAAAATGAAATAAAACAGTTCTAAGAACTGTATTTGGCGTAATATTATTTTTTACATTCAACGTAAAACGAAAAGAATTTGGTGTCGAAAAACCCTTTTTTTATGTTTAAAATGTTTATAATTTTGTTAATTGACTAATAAATGCGTAAATTTTATTATTATAACTTATAGAAAATTTATTTAATAAAGTATATACAAACAAAACTATAAAAAATAAAATTTTATTATTAAAAACAAAACTGTTTTTAGTACAATAAATTTAGACGTTTGAAAACTCAGGTTGGCAATACTAACTGCATACAACGAAATTAATTTGAATACATTGCTGTCATGAAATCGTGGTTAAGTATTAATAATAAAATTATTATTAAAAATTAAAAATACTATACGATTTGGAACTACTCGTCCAGGATACCTCTTCCACCTATCTGGAGCACTTCCATCACAAAAGCCGTACACAAAAATCATATCAACATATTCTGAATGAGTGAAGAGAAACCGAATTTTTCAAAACAAAGAACTCAAAACAGAATTTAACTTTTTAAATTCAGATTCAATTGGAAAAGTATAGGTACAGTTTATAGTAAAACAAAGAAAAGGACACTGCTTGACTTGATTTTCAAAAATAATACAACAGAATCAAAATTACGTCAAAACATCTAATCTGTCTGAAGCATCTTAACGTTTATTACTAAATATTATTTACATATTAAAAACAATTATAACATAGTAAAAAAAAATTTTAAATTTAAATCAATACACGTAAAATATAATAAATATTAATCAAGCATTTCCTTTGAGAGTAACTGTGTACATACCATTTTAAAAAAATCCGATCTGGACACTATATGACTTCCTTGTACGTCTATTAAATTACGTATGTACATTTTTTGCTGCACTTCATTTGAAAGTGAAATACCATTCTCCAATTCTTTAATAAAATGGACAATTATACAATTGCTGAATTTTTATTAATATCAAATACTTATACAGTTATTACTTCAACAATCTTACATGAAATATAAGGATAGAATAAAAGTACCTTTATTATTCGTATCTTTGTGAGTTGATGATTAACAAAGTTTTCTGGTTTCTGGTGGGTCCTATAAATAAAATTTAATAGTAATGCAACTGTTTTGTGAACTCCTGTATACTTGTCAAAAATGTTAATTTCGACCTTATGGTGTAAAATATTCAATTTTTATTATTGGATTATTTAGTGAATAATCAAAAATTAAAAAGAAAAAATCATACAGGAAAAAGAAAGATATCATGAAGAAATATATTTAAAAAAAAAAACAAAAGAAGATGAATATGAAGAGAAAGAAAATGTTAAAACAAAGGAAAGAGTAAAAAAATTAAAAGAAAATGATAAATATAAAGAGGAAGAATACGTTAAGACCAAGGAAAGAATAAAAAAAAAAGACAGGAGGATGAATATAAAGTTTAATAACATTTAATTTTATTATAATATTAATTTATAAAACAGAGAAAATTTTAAAACTAAAGAACGTGTACACAAATTAAGATCAGAAGAATTATACCACACCAAAGAGCGATTAAATTATTGGTAACAAAAAATAAATAAACGAAATTACCAACTTTCATTTAGGAAGCATATTATTCAACAATATTAGAGGAATATTGACTAAAATTCCTCTACATTTCGTTGAAAAGCTCTGAACGTGAACTTATTACTGAAATTGAGAAAAAGTCCTAAAATTTACATTTTTGAGGATTTTGGCCTTTTTTTAGTATTAATTTTTTAGTAGATAATTTTGGTACAGTCGATTGGATTCAAAAGGGGAGATGCATAACTAGATGTTTCAACAGTCAAAAGTCCAAAATGTCAACATCAATAAGTGGTACTTATTTTCATTGGTTCCAGAGTTATAACCAGATAAAATTTTAATTGATGAAATATTTTGATTTTATAAGAGAAGACAAATCGCTTCAAATCAGACTTCGTCTCTTTTTCTTTTATTTAACTTTTTTAAAATTTTTTTTAATAATAATTCAATAACAAAAATAAAAAAAGACAAAATATCAGAAGTTATTATTGAAATAAAATTTATGTAATTTAATAGGCATTATTACATATGTTTACAAGTAATACACTTGGTAAACAACTAATTATTTAATATTATTTGAAAATTATTATTGATAATTAGTATTATTTTTGGATTTTCGTACATGAAGTCCTGTAGTGTCCACATCAGATTTTTTCTTTTTCAGGTAAATTATTATAAACCTTATTAAAACATATTGGAAAATAAAATAGTATGAAAATCTATCTTATGGAGAAACTTTGTTGTTGATTAAGGACTTCATGGACCTCACTTAAGAACATTTTAGAATTTTAAATTGCCTTAAGAATTTCACTGTGAAAAATGCTTTATTTTAAGGATATTAAACGATTAATGTCTTCCTTAAATATTTCTTAAATATATTCAGAATATAACTGATTGAAGATCGGTCCTATATCTATTTTTTCTTTACAAAAATGTTATCATCCATTATTCAAGATTATCATTGATATTAAAGATTATCATCCATTTATCCAAGCACAACAAAGTTAATGAATTACGTCAAAGTGCACAACGTGAATTGGAAAAGCTGGTTTAGAATACTGATAACCCAACTAAGATATCTACATTTAACTTGGATTCTCTTAAATGATATTGCGCATCTTTAATTCTACAATCCATTACACAATTTTTGACAAAATATCTTGAAAATATTTTATATACAGATAATAATTTTATTTTTTTAGGATTTTTCTCGTACTGTCTTTATATAGTATCCTTTCACCACATAATGAGAATTATTATTTAAAAATCGAAATGGCCATTTAGTTTTAAATTTGAATAAAATTTTCCTTACTAAAATTTTCTGATCTTGCTTTATCTTGCTTTAGCGCCTCCAACGGTCAACCGAAACTGCCAAATGGGAAGAGTGTCTTCCCCTACGGAATCAGAAAGTGCACATGAAAATGTGATGGTTGAGTCATTTTTGAGTTACGTCAATTTAAAGTACTACAACAGGCAAAATAACCTCAATTTGAGGTATTTTTTTATGCCACAGGGTAGGATCTGGGATGAAAATTAATATTCTTTTTACGTTTTGAGGTATGAGAATTAGAAAATACAACTCACGTGTAAAATTTTGTAGCTTGAAAGTCTCAAAAATACCACCCCTAAAAAGTTTCATTCTCAAAAATTATAAAACCCTTTGGCTCAACGATCTCTAAAACTAATAGATCAATTTCATTGAATTTTAGATATGGAAATAATGTGTCGTAAGTTTTTATGTAAAAATTTGATGAAAATTGGTTGAGTGGTTCTTCAATTACGATAAATTTAAATTCGACAACAGACATAACCTCAAATTGTGGTTATGTTGATTGTGTAGAGGTCTATTTTTCATACGCTCTTTATGCAATGAGTCGCAGTGGTGAACAAGTTTCCTCTATATTTATAATTATTTCATAAAATTACTGTTATAAAAACTTAATTTTTTATAAAGAAAAAATGTATTTAATATTAAATATTGATAAAAAAATGATACGTCTTTTAGTTTCTCATTTAATTTATATTATGATTATATTTCTTGCACAAACCATGATAAAAAAATAATTATACAATAAATATATTATACAAAATAAAATAACAAAAAATCTTATTGTGCAGAATTTCACGAGAATTTTTTATACATAAATTCAAAATGAAAAATACTTTTTGATTTATTAAAGAATTTTGAATAATATGTAAGGAATATTATTATTATATAAAACCCAAGTTATTAACAAACTACGCCTACAGGTATTTAGGGAAGATTTGAATACAATTGACTGGATATGGATTGATGCGTTTTAATTAATACATTTAAAAATATACGTAATTATACATTTTTTTTTTTTCATTTTTCAGGTAAGATTACACAGTAGAATAATAATTATTAGATGAAATTTTGACCAATTTTGCCTACCCGTAATTAAGTATTCAGAAAAAAAAATGAATAAGCTTTTCGTGATAATTCATGAACAAAGCATGTCTGCTAGGTATCCTAGATTGATGCATGAATATTAAGTAAAAAAGAGATTTTAATTTCTAAAGAATATTAAATATTTCATAAATATATATATATATACTGGTGTATATATATATATATATATATATACATACCGGTATATATATATAAAATATTAAATATTTTATAAGTATAAATAATATTATAAAACGTAATATTAAGAATAAGAAATTTATATTTTTCAAGCGACTAAAATTTTAAATATACCAGTAAAAGCAATAACATTAAGTTATATTTATAAGATGAGATATGAAATACATATTAAAATATCAACAGATATGTCAGATATGAATAAAAGCGAGGATAAATTTCATCTTATTTATTAAAAATCAAAAAAAAGAAGACATGTTATGCCTTACAAAAATTCAATAAAATTTAATTTTCTTTTTGTCTTAAGTCATTGACTGATTTGATGCAACATTGCAAGATTTCTTACACAGTGGCAGTAGTTTCATTTTGGTATACCCCCTACATCCTAAATCCCTACCAATTTGTTTTACATATTCCAAACACTTTTCTTTTAACTATATTTTTCGAAATGCTTCTTTCTTCATCCATTTGCTGCAACACCCCTTTATTTGTCACTTCCATCCATCCGCCCATCTGATTTTTAACAGTCACCTACGGCACCACATTTCAAAAGCTTCTAAGGTACTCCGATCGTCCAAGTTTCACTACCATTTAAAGCAATGCTCCCAGCATATACTTTCAAAAATGTTTTCCTGACATTTAATTAATTTTTGATGTAAGAAAATTATATTTTTGCCTTAAAGTTCTTTTCCCCTGTGATATTCGGCATTTTATGTCGGTCCTGGTTCGTCCATATTTAGTAATTCTACTTCCCAAATAACAAAACTCTTCTACCTCCGTAATCTTTCCTCTTCCTATTTTTATATTCAGAGATCCAGCTGCATTTTTTTTCTATTACATTTCATTGCTCTCGTTTTGTTCTTGTTTATTTTCATGTGGTAGTTCTTGCGTAGGACTTCATCCATTCCTTTAATTATTTCTTCTAAATCTTTTTTACTCTCTGCTAGAATTACTATATAATCAGCAAAACTAGCATCATTACCTTTTCACCTTGCAGTGTTACTTCGGATCTAAATTGTTCTTTAACATCATTAACTGCTAGTTCTATGTGAAGATTAAAAAGTAACGGGGATAGGGAACATCCTTGTCGGATTTCCTTTTTTTATTACGGCTTCTTTCTTATTTTCTTAAATTATTACTGTTGCAGTTTGGTTCCTTTAATTGTTAGCAATTTTTCTTCTATATCTATACTCGAACCCTAATTTTTTTAAAATGCTGAACATTTTATTCCATTCTAGATTATTAAATGCCTTTTCTAAGTCTATATATGCCAAGTATGTTGGTTTGTTTTTATTTAATCTTCCTTCTACTATTAATATGAGTGGTAAAATTGTTTCCCTTGCCCCTATACGTTTCATGAGACCAAATTGGTCTTCTCCTACACTTCTTCCTCTCTCCTTTGAATTCTTCTGTACAGAATTCTAGTTAAGATTTTTGATGTGTGAACAACTTAAGCTAATTGTTCTGTATTCTTTATATTTATCTGCTCCTGCTTTATTTGGTAATATTACAATAACACTTGTTTTGTAGTCTGACGGAATTTCTAATATTACACAGCAGTTTGTACAATCTATCTACCGATTCCTCACCTGCACTGTTAGTAATTATGCAGATATATCATGTATCCAGGAGCCTTTCTCTCAATCAAATCTTTTAATGCGCTCTTAAATTCATATCTCAGTATTCTATCTCCCTTTTCATCTTCTTCAACTTTCTCTTCTTCCTTTATGACACCAGTTTGTAATTCCTCAGTATAATTCTTCAGTATATTGCACCCACCTACTGACCTTTGCTTTTGCATAATAAATCAGTGTACTATGTTTGTTTAACAGATTATTAGATTTTAATTTATGTTTCTTAAAGTTCTCCTTAACTTTCCAGTATGCTCCGTCTATTTTACCAATGACCATTTCTCTATCTATTTTGAACACTATTTTTTAATCTACTCTCATTTCGTTAAATTTCACTTCCTGTTTATAGTATTTCTTAATTGTCGATAGTTCCTTTTACCTTCTTCATCTCTAGCATTCTTATATTTTCTACGTTCATCCATCATTGCAATATATCCTCTGATACCCAACGTATTCTACAGTTCTCTTGTTCCGTCTAAGCTTGGTTCTGCTGATTTAAGAATTTCCTTTTTAACATTCTCCCATTCTTCTTCTAAATTTTCTTTCTTATCGTTTTTACTCACATCTCTTGCGATGTTCACCTCAAAAATCTTCTTTACCCCCTCTCTTCCTCAAGCTTCTCTAAATTCCAGCGGTGTTATCTGACACCGCTGGAATTTAGAATCTGACACCTTTTTTTACAGGTTTTTAAACCTAAATCTACATTTCATTATCACTACATTATGATCGCTATCAATATCTGGGCCAGGATAAGCTTTGCAGTCGACGAAGTTATTTCTAAATCTTACTTCAACCATGATAAAATCTACCTATACGTTAAAGTATCACCTAGATGTTTCTGTGTGCATATTCATCTATTATGACTTTTAAACTGGGTGTTGGCAATTACCAAATTATACTTCATGCAAAACTCAATAACTCTTTTATTCCTTTTGCCCAGCCCGAATTTGCCATTTCCTTCCTTCACTTGTAGGCGTATAGACGTTAATTTAATATAAATTAATAATACTTAGAGAAAAAATCGCTGAGAGAGCTATAATTCAGTTGTAATAATAATTTAACTGAATCAAACTATTAGAATGAGCTTATACTCTACCTGGAACTTTATTTGTATATAAAAAATTAAAACAAGACGAAAATTTAACCTACATATATTATATAATGAAAATTTGTATAAATATTAAAAAAAAAAAAATAACTTCTTTGTCCAATCAATTATAATAACGCACTGACAATAAATTATCATGTAGTAACCTAAACCCATTTAAAAATTAACTAGAAATAAAATTTTACTTAACCAATTTTTTTCTTTACAAAAAATTCAACTAAAATAAAAAATAACATTTGTATAATATGAAATTGTACGTATATAATAAAAACAAGTTGCAAAATAATATAATGATTCTGACGTTTAAAGAATATTCTAGTTATAAATATTGATTTTTATTAAATCGAAATTAAATAACATATTTTCATAGCTATAAAACAACTTTTATGGTTGTAAAACATTTTTTTTTTTCGATTTCGGTCATCTGTGGGACCACATGAACAACATAACGTATTGTTTTTAATCTTTTTACTCCATTAATTTGTCATTTTAAATGAATGAAGCTGTTTTCTCACCTTAGACTACGCCAATCTGTTGATTTGTTTTGTTATTCTTGAAACCCACTAAAACTATTGATTTATTTCTCAGAATGTATTTCAGTCTTTTGTTTCTTCTTCGGTGATAATTATTTCAAGTATATCTTTACAAATCTCGCCGATCCATCTATGTTCTTTTAAATTTTGATGTTTCTGAGATTTTTTCGCGATTCTTATGTCATTCATGCAAAACTGTGGCTATAGTATTGGATTTTGCATTTTCAGATTATATCGATGAGTTTTTCAATGTATGTGGAATTCCTTATTGGCTCGGAGTTTAAAGTTATCATCGGTTTTCCTTGAGTCTACGATTTTCTTGAGAATTGTTTCTTTATGTTGGGTTCTTGTTTTGTTAGTGAAGGAATTCTGCTATATATAAGCGTTTGGGTTGTATGACGATCTTGTAGTGGCGGATCTTGGCGTTGATAGAGATTTATTCTTTATTGTACCTGTTTCGGATGTGTTGCTATTTTATATGCGTTGGTTATCTGTGTGTGTGCGTGCGTGCGTGTGTGTGTGTGTGTGTGTGCGCGCGCGCGCGCGCGCTCCTAAATAATTAGGCCTGTAAAAAGCAAGATTTCATATAAATGTTAGAAAACAGATACTGAAATAAGTGACAACAAACTATGTCAAGTAAAATGAAATATAGGAATGAATTTTAACGTAACATACTTTTTTTATTACAGTTTAAATGAATAATATGGATTTTTAAATTACTAAAAATAAATGATAATAGCAGAACAATATTCGAAAATGATGTTATATACTTATTTTCCTAATAGGTTTTATTAAAATCATTTTGGAAAAGTTTAATCAATCAAACAAAATCGACAGAACTTTTTTCTTTTCAATTAAAACTTTTTGACCATCGTTCTCTGTTATAACTTTTTATTTCACGTTGGAGTTTTCTCGTAAATTATTAGAATTTATTTCTATGCTTTATTGGAAAAAAAAAATTAGATGAGTAAAATAACAAACTTGTAAATTAAATGTATGTATATAATACCGCGCACACATACACATATGAACAAAATATACATATACAAGTATGTATATGTGTATATGAAGTGCATATGTTATTATCGTTATTGACTTATACAATCAAAAAACTGAGCTTTTATTGCTATCATATTCCACCGAATAGGGCTAATACAAGAGTATGGAGATTGCTGTATAATAAAATGAAAAGCATATTTCTATTTCATAACCAAGAAATTTGTCTCTGAATTTCATTTTCAAGTACCATTCTATAGTTAAATTTCAGGAATGTTATAAACTGAAATAATATATAGACAACTTATATTTGTTGAGTATTTTTTAATATAAGTATGTGTTTAGCGCCCATAAGATGTAAAATATACAGTGAACAAATTTTTTTTTCCTTACATGAGGATGGATGCAATTTTGATATAAACAAAACAAATTGTATAGCATAAATAAAAATACAACTGAAATAGGAAAATGTCGCAAAAATTAAATAGAATAAAATATTATTGCTATATATTTTTTTTAGTTAGCTTGTTCCTCTTCAGTTTAAAATTCTTGATATTGGTGTAAAATCTATAAAACATTCCAAGTTCGAGTCCCAGATATTTAAATCATTCAAGTTAGAAAATTCATTGTCATCCATGTATAATTTTATTTTTGGAATCAGCCTGTTTTTTAATTGCATAAATAAATATATACTTATTATTTAATACAATTACATAAATTAGAATGTTTGTATGCATGGACATTCGGTTTGTATGCACGCTTGAAATTCGGATACTAAAGATAGATATGAATGATTCTTTTTCCGTTATTTTAATTTACGTACAAGAACTTCGGGCTGGAAACTTTTTCAGATAACTCAGATAACATTATTAGGTGACAAAGATAAAAATATTAAACCCACAGAAATAGTATTTTACATCAATATTAATATGATTGAGCCACTAAGTTAGTGGTAAGAAAGTTTTATATAATTCAGCAAGTAAAGTTTGGAAAAGACTGTTTTACTTTGGTAGTTACTTTTTTAAATCAGCTAACCTGATCTCAAAATATCAATAATTAAATAGAAAATTTTTTTGTTAAACAACAATTGTAGGGAGAAATGACGTAGCAATTTTCCCATATTATGTATGTGTTTCATTAAAAACTAAACAAAAGTTAGGAATAATTTTTCTTGTATTTATGTATAAGGAAGGGATATGTCGAAGGTAGAAAAGAAAAAGACAACAATGATTGTCATACATGACACAAATAATTGAGAACGTAGGAAATACGTTGAATTTAACAGGTATTACCTAATTTTTCAACCATGATGATTTCGAAACTACGTACTTAATATGCAGTAAAAAAGTCAGCTTTTCAAAGAACTGGTGATGATATATACATATATATTTATATAATTAAAAAATACGGTACGGTTTATTAAAAAAAAAAAAAAAAAAAAAAAAAAAAAAAAAAAAAAAAAAAAAATGAGGTTTATTTGTGTCAACATTGAAACGTTCTTTTCTAATTATAAGGAAATAATATTAATAATTTTTAAAAAAACTGTTTATGGATAAAAAACATAATTCTTCAACAAAGGAATATTATTTTAATGAATAATTCATTTCAGAAAATTTTAAGTTAAGAGCGAATTAAAAAATTAGTAATGAAAGTTAACACTCCCTAGGAAATAATAAAGTATTAATAACAAAGTGTGATATATTCTAAAATTTAACAAAACAGAATAAGGTTACATATGAGTAATTTTATTTAAAACTACAGAGGACAAAGCCCTAGCATATTTCTTTTTTTTAGATTACAGCTAAGATTAGTAAAGACATCAAGAAACATGAAAAGTTGAAATATGACACAGAAATTGCGTGCTATGGTTAAAAAAAGACAAAAATTTATAAATGGGTTGCGTGATAATCATCAAATTCAGCCTATATTTTATTTCAAACATTTTTTTTATAACGTCAATCAATCGTTTCCTTAACAGTCAGTTTAGTATATTTGTTGGGCTTAATGTACATCAGTCAGTTAACAAATCATTTGCATGAAATCTAATTGTACCTTTTTCGTCCTTTTTACTTTATTAGTATAACTGTGAAAAATAAAAATCCGATTGTTTTCTCATATATGCATGAATGTGAAATAAATGATTTTATTTTTTCTTCTATTTTGTATTTGAGATTAAAATAAGATTATCAAATACTTAAGTATCGTATTGGAGTTAAAATCACTCGCTATTATTATTTATTATTAATATAATAATAATTAACCCGTACATTTGTAACAAAGCGAGATTACACATCTGAAAAATAGAAGGGTGCAGAATAATTTTCTCCCCAGGCTGTGATAATATAGTTCAAACTTTTTGATTTCAGTATCACAGAATTTTGTAATCTGTTGGTTTTTCTAAGTTAGCAGCTAGAAGGAACTCCTTTTATCTACTTTTATAAAATCTTTATAATCGTTTATAAGAGGATATCTTCCTTGACTTGCTACAACCTCTTTGTGTGCTCCTCTGAATTCTCGCAAAACTACTTAATCTCTCGTTATGACAGATGTATCAATCCAGCGTCTCGTTTCTTAAACCAAATTGATCTCTTTCAGTCTTTTCTAGAATTTTTCAAGAAATAAAAAAAGAAATTTGTTTTAAATTTTTTTAGATTTTTTTTCTACTCACTCTATTCAGAACTACGTATTGTATATTTTTAGTATTCAGTACTAATTTATTTCAAATCTTGGAATTTGTTGCCAAGTTTTATAATTTTTTTTTTAAATTTTGAATTCATTTTTATAAATTCATTTTGAATATTTCGTACGAAAATCTTTCTATTTGTTATTTCTAGGTTTACCAAGGCATCTTTGCCTTGTATATTCCTAAGTTTTTACTTTTCCCCATTTTTTCTGGCTGTCTGGCTTCTCTCTCCATTGGAGAAGATAAGGGTTACAGTTGGAGGAAAAGGAGTTGTTTATAATAGAATTATTGCTTTTACTATTATTTATAGTAAATATCTTTACAACCAGTCTTCCAGCTACTGCCGTCTGGGAGTGTGTGTACAGACAAAAGAAATCACTGCTTCAGGTTTGTCAGACGTGACGTAGCTGTAATGTGAGTGTAAATGTAAGCGGTATATATGTAGTTTGAAACAGATTCAGGTCGACCACTCCTGAGAAGAGTGGTTAATTGAATCCCAACCACCAAAAAAACACCTGTATCCACAGTCCAGCATCCAGATTTATATAAAAGTAATTGCCTTTGCAGGTACTCGAATCTTAGAACTCTCAACTTTGAAAATCAGCTGATTTTCGAAGTAAAGAGTTCTAAAGTTCGAATTCTTGTAAAGGCAATTGTTTTTACTCATAATTTTAATTATTATTGAAGGAAAAGGAATTTAGCACAAATTATTTTCTGAATGAATTACTTTAATTTTTTCGATATGGAATTTAAGCCTTAATACATGTAACAATTTCCAGCATTACTGTGTTGTTTATTTATTTTATTGATAATTGAAAATTACATATAACATTTTATTCAACACATTTATCCTTGACCCAGTTGTCAAAAGAAACCTAGGACGCTACCTGCGAGTTTACAGCTGTATAACAGGGTGATTAATATAAGAAATAATTAAAAATACAATATTTAACTAAATAAAGATACATGATTTTTGTAACAAGATACATAAAAAAAAATAAAAAATAAAAAATAGAATATACAAAATTTAAATTTGAAATTAAGTAAAATAAGATAGACGTAAAAGAAAAGATACAAAATTAAATTAACAAAAATATCAAATAAAATAAAATACAATAAATTTATAATCTAAAAATAAGAAAAAATATTTCATAATGGAAAAATAGAAAAAAAAAATGATAAGACAACAAGAAATATTCGTAGGTAAGACAACTTAATACTTTTATGAACTTATACATCCTCAGCAATCACTTAAATATTCACAGTTTTACATATGTAAATTTTTTAGTATTAAGTGTATATTAATTTATTCAGTTATATACTATTCATTATAATAATATGTTAAATTTGTTGTTTTTAGTGTGGATTATTTTTGTATATCAATTTGGTAATTTAAAATATATATTGTATTTTACCCATTCATTTACTTCTTTGATTACATTCTATTTATTTTTTGGACATTTAAATGATTGGGGACTTCTGTTAGAAAATATACTGGAGTAATACGATAACTGACGTTAAGGTTTTAAAATATATATTAACAAAATATAATTATAAACTATGTTATAGGTTTTACTTTGATCAAAATAATACACCTAAGAGTTTTCGTAATAAGTATAATTTTATTGAAGTAATAACTCGAGTTATTAATGATTTTTAGTTTCTCTATTGCAGGGAAACAGTGTATGTGTAATAATGGTTGAGTTTTTATAAAACTGAAAATATTAATAAAAAATGAAAAGATTAAAATTCAGAAGAATGGTATGGTTAAAAGAAAGTATTATTACAGTGATGAAAACATAGCTGGTGATAGTGAGGATGAGAAGAATGTAGTGAGGATAAAAATAACAATAAACTGAGATCTAAATGAAAAACTAGGTTATGTTTACTTAAATTTAACATAAATCTTAACTGATAAAGATATGGTTGTCGAAAGATCTCAAATATGTATCACATATTTGTTAAAACTATATGTATCACATTTAGTTAAAACTCCGGATTCAATTCAACTATCTTTACAATGGAATATTTAATAATAATAAAGTATTCTACGGAGTGTAAAGCTAAATTTATATATATATATATATATATATACGGTCAAGGCTCCCTCTACGAATCATGAGACCTTGCCGATGGTGGGAGGCTTGCGTGCTCAGTGATACAGAGTAGCTGGACCGAAGGTGCAACCATGTTGGAGAGGTACCTGTTGAGTGTCAGACTAAGGAATGATTCCTGAAAGAGGGCAGCAGCTGTTTTAGTAGTTGCTGAGGCGTAGGTCAGAAGGACTTAGCAAACGGCCATAGCAACATCACTCAATCTTTTGAGTACTGCGCAGCTGAAAGCAATGGAAAACTATAGCTGTATTTTT
>JAAAKQ030083750.1:0-14955 GCA_010016005.3 Zanna intricata | reverse complement strand
GTCTGCTGATGGTTATTGGAAATGCCATCAGTGGGAGCCCGACACTCCGTGCGTAAATGCATTTCCACCTCCCTCCCACAAAAAAAAAAAAAAAAAATTATTACCCCAAGAAGTACTGTGAATTATCTCAAAATGTAACAGACCTTTCCTTGGCACGTTGCTATGGACCAATTACTTGCTATTCACCCTAGCAACTGTAAATCATACAAAAAATAAACTTCTAACTTACTGTCATAAGTAAACAAATTAACCTACAAGATAATAGAAAATATGAACTTCTAAAGTGTTCTTTCCTAAGTGTTCTAAAGTGATCCTCGGAAATCAGCGCAACGTAAGTTAATTAGGGATGGCATTATCGATTCTCAGGAGTATACAGCAAAAGCGATATTACAGAATTTAGTGCAATAACTCCACCCTAGCAGGTAATATCAATATTGTGCATGCCAAAGATGTCATTATCTAGTCCTAGGATGATTTAGTGCTCTCCAATAGATATGAAGATGTCAGCAGAGATATCAAGCAAACGATGGAAATTAAACCCCCACCAATAGTTTTGTATGAGACCTCTGATATAACAAAACTCTGTGAGTTACTAGAAGATGTCCAAAAACGACTAAAGTGTGCGCATAATCAACAGAAAACAATTTCGTGTACTCCCAAAGGACATTGAAAGATGCATAACTATCATTTAGGTGTTACTGAACTACAATCTTCGGTACACTTCATAAAGCATGATGAAAGAGCCTTCTGTCTGAATGGAGTGAGAGATCTACATCACCCGATATCATTAAGTGTGATGCAGGATGACCTTGAAAGCCATGAAAATAAGTTTAGGAGCATTTTAAACGCTTACCATCAGATAACGGGTATCAAAAGAACCTATGAAACGTTTTTGTGAACTCAGAACCTCAAGACAACAATTAGGAGGTGTTCGAATTGAAACATACAACCAATTGCTGTATAGGTTTGAGACATCGAAAGAATCTCCTGATGTAGTGCAGTATATACGGACTGTCAGTGCTATGACCATAATAATAACAATCGTATGTGACAGTACCTGTGCATGAAATACACAGGATGCCACAGGAACACACCAGCTACATGTGCATTATGACATCTTAATCACCCTATGCTAAGTGTAACGTATACCAAGGAATTTTTCTCAGAATGAGAAAACAAAAACTGAATTGTGCACTAAAGACTGATCATAGAGACTGCAGGTATGCAGAACCAGCCCTTTGATTTGGACCATACTGATTTCCCTTAAATCTGGGATATATTAATTACATTATTCACCTCCGATTGTTTGCTGAAGATGTAATTCACAAGAAACATAGACCTCATATGGGAGAAACGAAAGCATCTCGACATCAAACTTAAGAAAATGTGCTGTAACATATAAGTAAAGCCATATGGAGTCATCCTGAGATTTCATAGCAAATTCAAATAACATAGCACAACTACCAAGGTTGAATTTAAATTCATGAGGACCTGAGAGATTGGACATTTAAGCACAAAATATATATTTTGACTTAACTCTCAAGTTAATTATCTCTCTTTGAATCTATTGGAGAATAGTAAGGATCTGAGACACCTCAAAATGCTTAAAGTGTTGATCCTAGAGATCAGATCTTGATATTGGAATTAATTAGCCTTAAAAGTTGAAAAACTGTAAAGTTATAAAACAATTCAGGAGGATGGTAGGTGTTTTGAATATGACATTCTATGTTAATTATAGTGAGAATATATTTGTGACTTATTGTTATTCTGATTGTGTGTTCTTTAGTTTCTGGACTCTACCATTATTAATACCATTATTATTTTATTGTTATTTAATTATTCAGACAATGTATTTGTTACTTTTGGATTTAACAATTATTTTTTTGTAAATCAAATTATATTAGGGTTATTAATGAACTATTTGTTATATGTTTATTATTATTATTATTATTTTATTTTTTTTATTTTTTTTTAGGAGTATCACTAGATGTTTCTCTTTCATGTAATATTAGACTCAAGATTTACTTATGGTTTTTATAAGGAAAACAGATTGTAGAAAAATATTTATAGCATAAAAAAAATTATATCAATATTTTAAAAAGATATCTTGTACTGGCATCTCATTTAAAACAGATTGAGTCTTATTACAAAATATCTAGTATTCAATCCCCGGTCAATATGTAGGACAGTACAACCAAAGATAAGATTTCTTCATTTTATATAAGAAAAAACATAATCTACATGAAACAGAAAAATACAATAACTGATATTTCAATAAGTGAAATATTTGTTCTTATTGTTTGGTCATAATACAGATGATAGATGATATCTTTATTGTTAACTTCTATCTTCTCAGTTACAATATTGTTTCAATTTTCAGAAAAAAGAAACAGCACAATTGTATTTACAAAGGAAAAAGTAATGGCGTTTCATTGCATGTATGTTACAGCATTGTTGGTCATTCTTCACATCCTCTTTTCACACTGCTCTTTTATTCCATAAATGCCTTATCCATTCGATTTTTCAGAAATTATTAGACCCATTCTTTTTTTTGGACTTCCCTTCTTCTTGTATTTGCTGTACTTCTCATTCACTTCTTTTTCCACCTTCTCTTTTTTCTTTCTTTTATCCTCCAGTGTTCATTATAAAACTTTCTTTGGTAATATATTATTTCCATCCTCTCTTCACACATCCATAATAAATAACAAAAGTCTTCATCTACTTATTTCTTTTATAATACTTTTATAAAAATTCTATTCATAATTAAATTAACCTAACGCTCTTCTTTGGATTCTTGATATCTTCCAATTGTTTCTCATTATGCTAAAACAATCTTTGTTAATTTTTATATATTCACTTTGTAAAATTCCAAATTTTCAGATTTATAAGAATAAATATAATCTTCAACATGCATTAGTTAATTATATATTTTTATTTTAATCCATCCTAACTTCTTTCTGTTCATCAAAAGAGGAAATTTAGCTTGTGTAAGAAAGTAAGCTATTTATTTTCATAGCTTTCGAAAGGAATCTCTAAACTCAGTTTTATGTTCCTTTTTCTATCTTCAAAAGCAAAACTTTGAAAATCTTTCCTAGCATAATTTATTTATCTACCATTTGGTCCACTTTAAGGTAGAGCACAATATGGATTGCATCATATTCATTGATCACTGCACTGTCTGCTCTATCTGTCACTTAGTATCTTATTTCTTGTTTTTTGTCATTTGGACGACAAGATACTGATTTCTGAGTCCTATTAGTTCTTATTTGTTCTTTATTTTTCAGAATTTCTATTTATTTCCATTTACATTTATTATTTATGTCTGCGTAGGCTATGTTCAGATCTACTGAGTCCAAATTCACTGATCAGGAGGACTAGCTAGTGCAAAGATAGAGGACAGGCCACTGCAGAGTTGCCATTCAACGATGCTTGCACTGATGGGCGGCAGTGATGAGGCAGTGGTGAGGCACTGGGACTCTCTTATCCCAGCACCAACAAGATCACACATAAGATCCAGTCCCGATGTGATCTCCTTCACAGGAGAACCACATTTGAGGCGCTGGCATAAAGACTGAGTCCCAGCCCCTGGGCCAGAGTTGACCATGTTGACCTTGGCCTCCAACAACAGAGATTTGAGGCAATTGTGTTAAAAGATCCGAACCAGTGGGCTGACCTGTTGTGCTGGTGGACGGGATACTAGACTGTACAACCCCCAGGCTGTGCTATGCTTTAATGTGGGTCCGGCCACGGGGTGGAGAAAAAAAAAGGTAATAATAGTGTAAAAATTTTTAATATAAATCTTTCTTGAAACAATGAACAATAGCTAGGATAACACCAATCTAAATGTTTATTACATTTTTTCACATCTAGTTTTTATCTCATTTTTTGATGTTTAATGTGCCTTATAAATACATAAATTTATTTCATGAAAAAAGTAGTTGCTTTATTACTTATTTAAATTATTTAATTTGTTAATTAATTTATTTATTACTTATTTATTAATTATTTAAATAGAATAACCTCAGCTGAAATTCTAACTTCTTTACATTCCATGTAATGTCATCGTTTGGTTACTAAACCAATGGATAGAAAAATTTAATTTAAAAAAATAATAATAGATATGAATAACAATGAGCTTCGTTAAACTCAAAAAGTTTTTTTTGTGAGTTTAAAAAAGCTCATTGTTATTATTATTTTTGAATTGATTATTTTATCATTTGGAAAAATAAAAATTTTATATAAATTTGTACTCATATGTTCCTTTTATTATTTTTTTTTACTTGTCTACAGGTATTAACAGATAATCTTATCTAACTTTGTAACCCAAGCAATATATATATATATATATCGTATATATATATATATATATATATATATATATGTGTCAGATCAGTGACAGCTTATTGATTTAATCTATAAACACATATAAGTATGAGTATAACAATTCTTTTATTCAGGAAAATACATATAATTGAATTAATGTCAGTTGAATCCTTTATAACAGGAAAAAAGTTTATGGTTCTTAAGTTGTACAGAAAAAATAGTACACAACACATAAACTAAGAAATCACTTTCTTTTAATAGGTTAAAAAATAGTAGGCTATGAAAAAAGTGAATCTAGATGATAACAAAAAAAAATTTGTATGGCTAGTTTACAACGAAATCATGGTTATTTTACCTCAATACAACAAATTAAGAATTTTTAATATTATTTGTTCTTTTTTTGTTGTTCTTTTACATGCTGAATAAATAAACAATTTTTAATTTTCCTGTGATTTGTTTTGATCACAAAATGTTAGTGAATCTCTTTTATTCTGAAAAATTAGAATAGCTGATACTGAAAATCCTTTTTAACACTTTTGTGCAATAGCAATTTTTTATGTGTTTAGCAATTAAAAATAATCTTCAACAGGTGATTTCTCTTGTTAGTCATTTGTTAGTCAGCTGAAATATTTATTCTTCTAAAAGAGAGCAATCTTTTTTAATTTCAATTATTTTATTTTTATTACTAGGTAGACAAACAGAGACAAACTGCGCACTATTTTTTATAGAAAGTGAAATGAATGAAATAACAGATGAAAACAGTTTGACCCCTAGCTGTGAATGAACCCAGAATATGTAGATAGTAACAAGCTAACAGTTTTATTGACTAATAAGTTCTATGTTTACCATCAAGTACGTAAAAAATTGACAAATTTTATAAAAAAAGTCTGAATGTGTTTTATTCAAGGATTGTTACTTCATGACATAAAAATATGAAAATGGTGAACGTAGAAAGTTATTTTTGATCTGGCCTATTCTGCTGCAAAAATCAATTAAATTTCTTCTGGCATGGAACTTTCAGACTGCCTCCTCATTACATGATCAGAGATGGCTCATTGTTGGAGTACTTTTCAGTGCTAGGATTCCTTTTTATCATAGAAGGTGAATGAAAGCATAATATCTCTAGGGTTTTCAGCTTAATTAACATGCACCCTAAGGTTGCCTCTACCGATGAAGCAACCTCTAGGATTGCTTCATTAACATGCCTCTCAATGTGATCTTTGGCTTGCAACTAAGCTATTGACCATTGAGTTTGACAGCAATCCCAGATTTGTTGAACTTCCATGTAACTTTAGGAATTTCATGATTGTACACAGAAGTTAGAAGCAGTTACGACTTAACGTTTGACCATTCATCTATCCTACTTACCATTACTATGGTGATAAAGAAAAGGAAACAACCTGTCCATAACAACAGGACCAATTGTGACTCGTATCAAAACTGGGCCCAGGGCAAGCTAGTTTTACCTGTACAATTGATGTGTTCCTCTAACATCAATAATGCAACATAATAAATGAAAACCGGCAGGAAGCTGCCTGGCCCTCTACACCTGAGGATGAACATGTGTGGCAGGAAGGAATGGACTATCCCAGGAAGGTGATGAACCTTTTTGCTACTAAAAAGAAATGAGGCTTAGGAGAAGAAGGAAATGTTTCAGGAGATCAGCGGATGGGACATCTTTGAACGGAGCTACTCATAGGTTAAATCATATACTGAGGTTTATTAAATTGGGCTATTCAAAATCACCTCAAGAATCTTTCTCCTTTGCATAGCGATAACTGTCACCTATTGATAGGTATTCATAAGAGCAATTCATTCAGGAAGAAATGCTTTGAAGATGTTGGATGAGTCATGAGAGCGACTGAGAGAAGGTTGACCAATTTGCTATTTCAAGGTAAAGTAGGTACTTCAAGGTAAAGGTTAAGTAGCTTTGACCTACTGAATATATGAGGGTCTGGCAAGAAGGAAATTCTTGAATTCTTTAGCAGCCGGATTGTTTTAAACACAATGCTTCCCAGTGCTTCCCAACAGAGCAGAAAGTTTCACAATTGGTTATGGTCCCAGAATCAGGTAAACTGGTGAAGTAACTTCATATAAGCCAATAAGTCTATTGTCATTTTGTTTAAAATGTTTGAAAGACTTTTCCTTCGGAGACTGTACCCTATTCTTGAGCATGGTCATGTTATTCCTGATTATCAGTTCGGCTTCCGAGGTTGTTGATCCACTATTGAGATTATTAGTAATTGCCTTGAAAAAAATAAATACTATTCAACTGCCTTCTTGAACGTTCATCAGACTTTCGACAAGGTTTGACTGCCTGGCATGTTTTACAAGTCATGTTTTACAAAAAGAGTCTACCTCAACCAGAACTAAGTACCAAGTAATACCACTTGGTCTGGGTAGCATATGGACAGAGTTTTTCACTGGTGTAAAAAAAGTAAAGAGTTGTCTGTCTTTGAACTAAGTCAGGTTTCTTCAAGGATCGATTATAGGATCTGTTTTATATTCTACCTTTACAGCGGACTTTCCGACTGCAGTGACATTGTCACTACAAAAAAAGCGACACAGAGAAAAAAAAATAAATCTAATGGTATTAAGTTTAAGGAAAAACTGGTTGTTGAACAAGAGATCACATCTTTCACTACCTAACGAACAATTATTATACACTACGATCCTGAAACCTAGGGGCTGTGGAATCCAAATTTGGGCTCCAACAACAGCACAAAAATCTATAATATAACTAATTTGTTTTGGAATCTATAATATTCCAAAATAAATTACTGAGGAGTATCACAGAGGCGCATTGGTTCGTAAGAAACAATGAGATCCACGAATTTCTAGGTTTACCGTCTGTTCGAAAAGAAATACAGCGATTCGGTAAATTATGAATTGTGGCTTAACAGTCATGTAAATTATTTAGTTCTTAATCTTCTAGACAGTAGTGAAAACGTCAGAAGGCTAGAACGACTCCAAGTAGTTGGAGACTATATGATTTGAGATAGAACAGCACCAACTTAGTTTATCTATTTCACTGTTTCACTCTTAAAGTTAGGCCATGTTCCATGACCTAACTTTATGTGTGAACTTTCTGTGTAGGAATATTAATATTTAATTTTTGAACAACTTCAATGGAAGCCTCTCTACATGTGACAGTATGTATCATATTTACTTATGGTTTCAGAAATAGTGTAACCGATTGTAAATATTATTTTGAAACAAAAAATGTCTTCATCATTATTCAAAGAAAAGTAGTTTATATTCATTTTTTCGACAGATTTGCTAAACTTTTTTTTTTTTTTTTTGTAAAAATCATTTGCAATGAAGAGCTTTCCGAAATTTGTTTATTAGTTACTTTTTAAATTCTTGCATGTTTAATATGACTTAAATTTTGCGCCTATTTATTGGATCGGTTTTAGATTAAATTTTCAGTCGACTTTCAGAGAGGAAAAACAGTTCGAATATAATGTGAAAAAGATATACTAAAGAGAGTATCTCATTTTTCCACAAAGTTTGAGTGTCTTTTTGTTTTTATAATGCAAGTCTGACACCCAGTTTAAATATAAAATTCTAGAGCTTCAACTCGAGAGTGTGTTAGGTCACGTACAACAGTCCGTTCGTGCTTCATATCGTAACATCCCTTCACGTTCGCACTTTTCTGCCTCACTCAAAAACTTTACTAAGATAACAAACACACATCCATTCATCCTTATTTTCCACCCACATATACATTTATACACACACACACACACACACATACACACAATCTTATTGAACAAATAATTAATAATAGCAGACTGAATATATTTGCAAAGGAAAGTGTTTGTTAATTTTTACTTAAATACTGCTAGAAAAGGTTTATAAACATAAGTACGACATTGCCACTACATCCATATGCTGGACAATAAAAAATTACACGAATAACCTGTCTTGATTTCTGTATTCTGAATTCTTTTTAAAACATCTGATTTGGATGTATACAATTTTTCTATTTTCTTTTTGGGTAACTTTTATATTATAAAAATTTACGACTGCTTTTGATATAAAACAGAAATGAGATGCAGTTTCTATGAATTTCCTTTGTTCTCACTTAAATTACTGAGTAATTTTAGTTGTATTTTCAGATAGATATTCTTTCTGGTTACTAGGCAGAAAGTTAACAGGCCATCTTAGTGCGCAATTATCTGTAAAAATAAGAAGTCTTCACTACCATGTAAGCTTGGACAGATTAAAATGGAGTAAATATACCACCACTACCGGACTATCTCTTATTTCTATATTTTGTTAAATGCCAGGTTTTTTTTATACTGTAGATCTACAAAATGTATTTATGGATAATAAAAAGCATAATCAGTGAGAGTTACGTGCAAGTTTTTAATCTGATTTAAATTTTCTTTTAATCCATTTATATTTTTACAGCCAGGAAGCTTGTATATACATATACACTACCTAGATAAGCAGAAATGTAACCGCACGATCCCATCAGAGTCCAATAATAATCCTCTTTTTTTATTACTGTATCCACCGAACACATGCACATTAAACTTTTAAATCTTTAAACTGCGAGAATCAACTTGAATCAATATCTACATATCCAGGTTTTCCAATTTTTATAAGATAACATTCCCATAAATTTATTTAGAAAAATAATTCGACCCGCAGACTAATCACAAGTAACTTTCCCAGTTCACAAAAGTACGTTAAGCTATTTCCAACGAAATAATGAATGTTTACAGACTTTAGTGCTTTCCCCTAACAATAACTAAAAAGAATTATTTACAAAAAGTTGATTTAAAATGAATAAAAAAAGTTTCTGACCTAATAGATTTGAATTCACAGCATTTTATTTTACTGTAAGTCCAATGCACCTTATCAATACTAAATAACAAAGTCTTACTATATCTGTTCGATGTATAGATGTTTGAATAAAATTCCTTTTTCCTTACAAATGTAAATGATTTTTCTTTATTAAAAACTGTATTTTTTTAAGACGGAGAAGGTTCATGACAACAACGGGAATATGAAAACTAATTCAGTTACTACAAATGTTTCTTCTGGCTTTCTACCCTGGGGTTCTTTCCATCTCAGATGACTGCTTGTGTTGAAAAATCAACAATCGTAACGAGAACATAAAGTAAAAAAAAAAAATTGTTAACTTTCAAATCTGGTGTGAATTGGTGTATTTTATAATTCAAAGGATCATAATTATTTTCCTCGGCTATGATTTTATTTTCAATTACAAACATAATGGGTTTTACTTAACGACACATCCTCTGATCCTACTCTTAAGTGATGCATACATACTTAGACACGGCATACTACATAAATATGAAATTCAACTGCTTACGGGTCATGAATTAAAAAAGCGGTACTTTGAGGTAATCTTTTTTTTTTTTTATTATTATAGATGAGGAACGAGGAATGAGTTTACGCACTCCCTGCAGGATTTTCGCAGGGTGTGACGGGCTTTAAACCAGGGCGCTGTCGCCCTGGCCTAGCATAAAGTTAAGTGGGCTCAACAGCATGGTACACCCTAGCCATGAACAGAGTTGTTCCCACCCCTACCGACTAAACCTCCCTCACGTTTCTCCAGGGGCAGCCGGAATCGCCTTTCGGTATATCTTCAGCTGCCTTGAAGTCATGGCAGCAGATGAAACCTAGCTTGATGCCCTATCCGTTTGGGCTCCTGCAGTGGAGCTCCCCATCGAGGTCCTCCTGGGATCACTAGGATACGATGACTCCCCGCTTGTGGGAAGCCAACTTGTTCTTCCTCCAGGGAGCTACTCTTCCCGCCCTACACCTAACCTAAAAGAGGGCGACATGTGCATTGAAAAATGGGCATGTGCCCCTTCCCCACCCTTGCGCGACCTTTCAAACCTAAGAGGGGCCTGAGTGCTTCATCAGAAGTACCCCGATCCAGTATACTCTTGCGTGTGTCCTAGACCAAGGCATCCTCGGCAAGCAGGTTGCCTCCTATGTCCTAAATGTCGCCAAATTTCGTCCCTTTTAATCCCTTCTTTTTTTTTTTAACCAGATAATATATGGTTTAATACTACGAGTTACAAGACGAACAGTACGTACTGTTTTTTTTTTAACATCACATGGTTAATATTACACAAAAAAAATTTATGACATCCCAAATATATTATAATACACGACACAATATAACTATTACATGGCTCCAAGAGTTGCCAATGGGACAATTGTGGTAATTCCAGATTGAGGTAATCTGGAATATTCAGACTGTTTCAGAGGAAAGGGAAACAATCTGGGGACTGATTCTAGACCTTGAGATAAAAAAAATTTCATGCAAACATATCCGAAAACGCTTTGTTACCAAGTTACGACGCAAAAAATTTATTCCAGATTTCAGTTCCTCGCTGAAATGAAGTCATACCGAAATTTTTAAGGCTTTACACAAAAGCTGAAATCAATACTTTCATATATTTTTTGAGTTGAAAAGTCGAATAAAACATGTCCCAGAACTGTAGTTGTCATGTATCTCCTGTACTTTTCATGATATCCAATATAAAACAAAAAAATTCGGCGACAAAAACACGTTTAGGTTTGAAGTACAATAACATTATTAAATGACTAATAATCGTGTAAATTTTACCATCAAAACGTTTTAGAGAATCTAATTCTAATAAAAGTGATGTATTAAAGTGTAGAAAAACAAAAGAAGTTAAAATTTTTATTACAAACTAAACAGAACAGTACTTAATAGAAAAATGTTAATCTGAAATAAATGACCTTCAGAAAATTATGTTGGCAATAAGCTAACGATATGCTTCGAAATTAATTTGAATACTACTTAATGTTGTTATAAAATTGTGGTTGTATGTTAAGAACCTTAGGATGGTTTATTTATTTTTCTCATAATTTTGATTGCGTCTAATTAGTTTTGAAAATCAAGTTATTGTAGTGTTTTTGTGATTGTTGTACTCTAAACTTTTTCTAATTGGATCTGAAATTAAACCAGTAAAATCTTAGAATTCTTTGTTTTGAAAAATTTCCGTCTCTTCACTCATGCAGACTATGCTCATATGATTTTTGTGCACGGATTTTGCGGTAGACGTGCTTCAACTTCAAGGTAGATATCCTACGTTGATGAACCGTAAACATCGGATTGGTCTAAGGGTGAACTAGACATCACAAATCAGATTATTTCGAAGACGAGAGTTCCAAGGTTCAAATCCTAGTAAAGGTAGTTATTTTTTTTTACAATTTGAATACTAAATCGTTAATTCCGGTGTTCTTTGGTGGATGAGGTTCAATTAACCACAATCTCAGGAAATGGTCGTTCTGAGACTGTACGAGACTACACTTCATTTATATTCATATATATCATCCTCATTCATACTCCGAGGTAATACCTTACAGTGGTTCCTGAACTAAACAGTAAAAATAAATATGAAGGAAAGTTATCCTGATGAACAATTCCAAACCGTGGCATTTTGTAGAATTTTTAATAATATTCATGAGAATGGTACACTTCCCAGCGTATCGTCTGAACGTCAACAGGTGCATTTTGATGAAAGGAAAAACATACTTCAGTTTGTACAGCAACTGAAACTACAGCAAATGGTCCTACAACGAACACGGGATGAAATTCTACACAACTCAACAGTCTACAAAGTACAGTATAAAGGAAACGATTTCCATTAAGTACATTGGCAAAACGAATTGACATTTACTATCAACTTGATGGAATACCAGTACATTTCACGAATGAAGTAAAACTACTCTTAGGTAAAAAATTTACTGGTAAATGGATTAGACGTAGTGGGCTGGTAAATCGTAAATAGTGGGCCATTTACCTTAACCGACGTTACTGAAAATTTAGATTACTGAAAATAGGGATGGGGGAATTAAAAGGTATAAAAGAAAAAAGTAAAAACAAATGATGAACTAACTGACGCTCGCATTCTTAGTATTGCTGCTTTCTTCAAGGAACTCGATGTATCGTTAGGTTAGTGATAGAAAATAAAAGAAAACGAGTTGAAAAGTGCAACGATTTCAATGGTGAAATTTTGTAACATTTGTTGTAGATTAATGCAGTATAAATCAAAGTGAGCTTTTTTTTTAAGTAAATGGAATATATTTTAATTTTTCAAAGGTATATAATTTATTGTATGAAAAACAGCTGTTTTTAATGTTTACTAATTCAAAATATTTTTCTATGAAGTTTTTAATAAAAAAAAGAACTTTTTTTACGGCAGATGCAGTTCTATGAATTCGATCTTTCAGGTCAAAAAACATTTTTAAAAAAACATAAATTTTACCCCTTACATAGCCTTAAAATTTTTGGTATAAACTTATTTCACCAGGCGAACTGAAATCTGGACAGAATTTTTCGCTAGCCGTAACTTGATAAAAATACGATTTTGGATATATATTGTGAATAAAATTTTTTTCTTGTAAGAAGTACAAGGAATCACGGAAAAATTTCGATTTTCAGATTTCAACGGAAATATCCATTTTGACCATATCCCTGAATCCATTTTGACTAGTTTCGGCGTGACGTCTATACGTATGTATCTCGCATAACTCAAAAATGATTAGGCATTGAATGTTGAAATTTTGGATTTAGGACTGTTGTAATATCTAGTTGTGCACTTGCTCTTTTGAATGTAATCGGCTGAACCAAAAGTGTCCAAAAAATCCCGAATTCTAAAAAAAAAATTAGAAATGGACTTTTCCTTAACTGCAGTAATAAGCCCTAATTGAAAGCTTTTCAACTATATAAGTGATATTTATTTTCATCGGTTCCAGAGTTACAGTCAAATAAACTTTAATAAATGAAATATTTGGATCTTATAAGCGGAAGGCAAATCGGTTCAAATCAGACAGCTATCACTTTTTCTTTTACTTTTTTTAATTTTTTTGTAATTTAATTATATTTATTTACTAATCATTATTAATACCTGATTGTAAAAAACAATTACAATGATAATAAGTTAATAATAACAATAAAAAAGACAATTTTTTTTTTTTTTAAATATATATATATATATATATGAAAAAAATGTGAAGTTATTAGTGAAATAAAATTTTATGTACTTTTAAAAATGTGTATAAGTAATTTAATAGGCGTACAAGGAAATCATGAGGTGTCCACATCAGATTTGGTGAAACATCTGATTATTTAATATTAACTGAAAATTATTATTTAGAATAATATTATTTTTATTTACGATTAGTTTCAGTCTACCTGATAATAAATACAACTATAAAATTTAGTAACCTTCTCCTATTTCGTTTTTATTTTCATTTTGTTGATGGACAACATCATAATAATTTAAATAACAATAGATGTAAGACTTACATTTATTTAAAGAGTAATAAAGAACTTTAACGTAATATTTCAGGTATGATTATTGAATTAATAATTGTATAAATATTTGATGTGATAAAAACTATATATTTTATCAATTGTGTAACTGTTGACTTTATTAAACAATCGGAAGATAGTCCCTCACTTACAAATGAAATAAATTTAAATGAAGTGCAGCAAAAATGTATATGTTTAATTTAATATGTGTACAAGGAAGTCATGTAGTGTCCACATCAGATTTTTTATTTTTAATTAAACTTTTGATATCATACCGTCATTTTGTATAATAAGTTTTATAAAGTGTATTCAGGAAAAAATTAATATAAAAGAATCTCAAAACGAATTTAAAAAAAAAATAAAACTCTAACCCTTACAGACATTTCCTTTCAATTATTTTAATAATTCTGTACTTCGTTTAAAATTTCGCGATGTTTCTTAATCTTTTGGCAAGTTCTAAAAGTAAACAGTAAGTAAATGCGAAGGTCGTTTCAAAAGACAATAATAATACTGTCTTTTGTTGTTACTGTTAGTAGAATGGCCTGTTACATTTACTTTTGTCCTCAAAAGGAGAGAGAGAGAGAGATGAGAAGAAAGATAGAAAGAGAGAGAAGTTGAAAACTTTTGTTAGAATCAGCTTGATTAACTGTAAATTTCTAAACAAAGAAAAGGATCCCAAGGTTTGCAGAATAAGGAGCTTTTATAGCTGTCCTACTAAAGAATTTCCCATGTAAAACAAGAAAGGTGCTGTAAGAGGTAAGTAAGTATTCAGTCCTTAATGCATTCACAATTTATTTGAAATTGATGGATAAATCTCATTAATAAAATAGAGCATTTAATAGTTTAGAAATATTAGAATATATCATTACTTTTTAATAAAATTATTTTATAGTAATCTGTTAGAATTTGTGCATGAAATTTTTACTTGTTACATTAAAAATCACATAAGTACGATATAAAATCATATCTCAAAATATTATGCTATGTACAATACCATAGTATAATATTTTTCTTGTGACCGATTATGTAAAAATTTGTTTTCCTCCTACTTTCGAATTAATATTTGTTTTTTGAATAAAATATATATATTTCAACACCAATATATATCCAAATACCAATTCAAACCCGAAAAAAAAAATGTAATTTGGAAAAACAAATACTGGAAAACAAATAAGGACTAAATTGCTTATATATATATATATCAAGAAGTTCGCTAGAACTTCGTCGGTAAGGAGAACCGAAGAAGTACTTAGCGAACATTATTATCTGATTATATGACGACCATAACCTTCAAAATGAGA